>VZTT01075777.1:38273-59258 GCA_013400855.1 Buphagus erythrorhynchus
CCTGGAGAGGTCTGACCCAGGCACAGCAGCACAGAGCTCCATGGTGCCCAGTCATGGGGTGTTTGCAACCTGCTCTGTGCTGCAGCAGCTGCTTTTCTTCCAGCCTGCAAACCAGGCAATTAAAGTGAGCCTGGGTATGTCTGCAAGAGCTGAGGTCAGAACTTTGACTGGAGGTTCACATGCTTAGCCTAGCCTGTGCTTAACACTGTGTTATTTATTCTCACAGCTTTCACGGTCAGCTGCTTGTTTATCTGGCTGCTTTTGCTCACTGTATTCCTGGGAAAATCTCTTTTCCTCCAAAGGTCAGTGGGGGGTTGGACAAGGGCCACAGCACAGGTGTGGTTCAGCCCTTCCCCAGTCCTGTAAAACCATGTGCTGCTGTGCTCAGGAGTGTCTTGCCCATAGCTGAAGGGCAGGAATGACAGAGCACAGCTGGAGAGGCAGAGTCTGGCCCTTCACCGTCTGACACTTCACGAGCCTGATAGAGTTGCCATAGGACTCTTGCTAAATGGAGTCTCAGACTCCTCCATCCTTGTCCAGCTCCAATGCTTTTGCACCAGCTCCTCAGGCAGGAGTAGCAAGAAGCATAGCAATGGGGAGAGTGTGATATGTGAGTTATTTTCACAAGTTAGAGATGATCCCATAACTCATATGTGGTGGAGCGGAGCCTGCAGAAAGGAATTTCTGTCCACCACTGACCGTGCTCACTTAATTTATTGCTTAGCATGTACCTCTCATCATCAACAACAAGAGAACTACTTTCTGCTTGAAGTTAATGCCTTTGCTTGATTCTGGGGCAGAGGCTGCCTCCTTCCCCCTCACCACTATGAGTGCAAAATATTTCTCTGGGTGACGTGTTTTCAGGTGGATTCTGAGTGTGCTGGGTTGTCAGCTCCTGCAACACCACAGACAAAGTTTTTAGTGATAAAAGCAGTTGACAAGTCTGTGTGTGACATGGCATCTGACTATCAGATGTTAGAGGAATGCAAGAGACATACCATGGCGAGGCACATAATTCAGTGAGTGTGTGTGTCTGTATATATAGAACCAACAATTTATATTCTAATCATCACAGAGCAATCATACTGTGAGTGCATTTTTGTTATTAATACTTACTCTTTGATGCATAAACAATCCCATTTGAAATTCCTGGTACCAACTATGCTAATCTTTCACTGGAAAAAACTTATTTGCAGAGGAGGAAGAATGAAGGGTAGGTAAGCGAAATGTATTTCATCTGTTTGAAATACCTGCAAAACTATCAGCATTAATGGTAAAAATATTTAATGAGTATTGCACTAGCCAGCACCAAAAGTAGTGAGATACAGAATTGCATTTGCTCTGTCACAGACATGACTGACATTTAATTATTGTCTATTTTTGTGCTGATAATCTCATTCTTATCATTCGTTGTTAAATCCTTTAGAACCCCAAGAAAAATGAGATCAAGTGACAAAAATAAGATAATGAAATCATATGAAATAGAATAAAATTATATCTTGTAGGTAAGAGATGATTCAGGAGACTTGGTTATTTTATAGGGTTGTATAAGCTCTGCAAGTGATTGTGAATTAAACGTGTTGAGCTCACAAAAAAGCTTTGGAAGAGAATGGCTGCTTGCAAGCTAAGCTGACTTCTGGGGTTGTCATTGTGCAGCACATGCCATGTGGGATGATATAAGATCATTGTAAACCACAAAAGATGGTGAATTTGAGTCTTGTTGGGGAAAAATATATATCTTTCCAGCTCACTTCCCTTTTGCCAGTTTGTTCCCTTTGTGCTGTTGTGAAGCTTTTGGAAGCCAGTTTGTCACTGTGACTGTAAAATCAGGATCTATTTTTATCATTCTTAGCTTTCAGCCAGAAAAAGGCTTCCCAGTCTTTTGCCAAAAACTATATTGACTACACAACCCGATCCAAGCTTCTGAGTCACTGTATATGTCTGTTTGCAATATGTAACAGGAAAGCACTTCTAGCTGAAGTTTTAAACGAGGTAGGAAATCTGTTGCAAAAATTAGATGAACAATGAGTTCTGCTAAGGGAAAGTCAAAGGCAACACTCACCATTTATTAGACTTTTCCAAGATAACCTGTTAAGTGCATTGAAAAATGACTTTGCAGGTTGTACAGTGCTGAAAACACCGAGGGTTTAATTTTGTTCCCTGCTAGCGTCTGAATGATGTAGTGGAAATCTGGTCTACGCACGCTAAGAAAAAGTGCTGACAAAGTATATAACTCATAAATGTGCTAATTTACTGAACAGGAATAGTATTTATTTGAGTGCACTAGATAGTGACCACTTCAGTGTTTGTATTTTTGCCAGCTTTCCCCTAAGCGTACTTTGTAGCTATTCAAACACAGAAAGTTTGCTCAGTGCAGAAACAAAAATTTCCTTTACTTCCCTTCACAGGGAGCTTGTGAAACAGCCCCAAATTGGGAAATGGGACTTTTTCCAAGTTCAGTTATCAACTTACTGTACAACTATAGGTATAGGTCTCGAATTTTATTTCCGTTTGTGTCTGCCTTGTAAAATAGTACAACTCACTGTGACAAAGTGTTTTGGAGTTCTGGGTGAGCATTCCTATGTGAATTCTAAAAGCTATTGTCATAAGAACGTGTTTGCAAAGTGCTATTACAGGCAGCTCTGCAAATCCAGGTAAGGACAGCAATGTTCAAAGGGGGCTCTCAGGCTGTATGCTATCTTTGTCCTACAATGGAAGACTTCTGTGTACAAAGCAAAATTGGCTTTGTAAAGTGTTTGTTTTAGAAAAGCATGCACAGTGTCAAAAAATACTTATATATAGATAGATTTACTTTGGCCTAGAATAATTCTGTTACTAACATACTACCCTCAGGCAAAATTTAGATATGTAATTTGATAACCTGTTGACATTTACATGTCCATGGGTGCTAATGACCTACATCAGCTGCATGTTTTGACAGAGGCTTCCTTTGCTCTCCTCATTTCTTACATAAAGACCTAAATCCCTTTAAAGGACTCCTAACTTTCTGAATTGGAAAACAACACAGAAACAGCATTTAAACAGTGGCTTGACCTTATGTATATTTCAGTTGATTTTCCTTGCCTCCATTCTATAAGCCTGGCTGTTGGTGACAGAATTAAATCTGCCACCTTGCTGCCTGGCAAATCTAAATAAAGAGCTGCAGCTGGGCCTGTTTTTATCTTGTGCTACACTGGTATTTATGCATTATACTGGCATATCACTCATGGTAAGAGAGAGGGGAAAGAGAGCCTGTTAGCTTGTTTACATCTACTAGTTGGAGACATTCCTGAATAATAGAGTTCAGGGGGTTTGGAATAATTCATGTATTTTCAGGTTACTATCCTTCATTGTAGTCCTGGACTGAATTAATCATGTCCTTTTCAAAATGCAATGCAAACTGAGGCTGCAAAACTTTCTACCTGACTCAGGAACCTCTAAACATCTGATTTCAGGTTCCACAGTCTTGCACTCCACGAGGTTTTAGAGACATAATCAGCACTTTGTGGAAGAAAGAGCTGTCCCTTTGCTTTACAGGGACAAAAGTGTAATGTACAAACTCAGTCAGCCTAAATTCATATGCATAAAAATTCATACCAATTTAGATCACAACTCTGATCAAGAATCTACTCACCTCATGTGATGCTCATGGGAATCTTTCCCTTAATACTAGTACACTTTGAAGGAGTTATTTGACCAGTGTCGAATCAAGTATTATTACAATATTTTGTTAATGTCCAGTTGTGAACATAGGCCATAAATTCAGGCAATATATAAATCTACATTCTATCCTTAGTTATAGGATAATAGACGTACTTCACACATGCAATCAAAACAATTTACCAAGGATTAGATTCTCACTTTGGAAAGCAAAGTCAATCTCACACCATCTGCAGACAGTAAAGTGTCATGAGGACAGATTTAGTGGCACAGTAGCTGTTCCCAGGGAGCTCCTGCTGCACTGAAATGGTAACATGAGAAAAAGGGCTAAGATAATTGCTGGAAGATTGAAAAATTATCATTTGTATCATTAGCAGAGAGGTGGGAGAAGCAGATGTTTCGGAGTAGGCGAGGTGATGACTGGTCTGTGGGGAACATGGGCAGTGAGGAGGGCACGATGCTCAGCAATCTTCAGAGGTTTGCTTTGACATCAGTGTGAAAAATGAGCCACAACAAAATGCTGGAGCTTCCTCTGGTGAGATCCTTTTACCCTGATGGCTCCCTACAAGTGATTTCTGTTTGCCATAAAAGAGAAAGTGGGAAAAGAATAATATAAACAAGTATAAACAGTGCCCAAAGTCTACCTAAAACTGCAGACAGAACTCTCTACCACATCTTTATGCATCCTCAGTCTCACAGGTACCACTCAGACTGCAGTTCTGCTTCAGACATGCTGACAAACACCCAGCACCAGGGCACAGAGCTGGACCTAGGGTGGGTTTCACCTGCTGGGTTTCTTGTCCCCTTACTCCTGGCCCACTGCAGTTGGTAGCTCAGTGATGCTTCATTCCTCAGGTCGCCTGGCCAAATAATCCTGGTCTATTATTTTTGCTTTGATTATCTCTGTCTGCTAAGCAATAACATGTGGCTTGACTTGCAAGGTAGGTAAGTCATGGCTCAGGGAGGAGCCATGGCAAGTGGCAAATGTGAAGAGAAAAGGGGTATATTACAAGATGTTATGTCTGTCTTTTGTAAGAGTTCCCACCCATTCACTTCTCCTTTATTTTAGTAGTACACATTGTATTTGAAGTTACCATAAAGAAAGAGTCTTTGGAGTTCAGCTAGATCCATGATCATACACAAAAATAATGAAAAAATTCAATGCATGCTATTTCCTACTGCCTTTTTCCTTGGCTGTTAAAAGTTCAGCCTTGGTGAGGACAGCAACAGCATTGCAAGTGCAGGTGGAAATGGGCCTGTGTAGTAGAACTGTTATGTGTCTGCAGGATGTTTATTCCAAGGAATAGTATATTTCTACATATGTTATGCATTAAGGAAAAGGTTTCCAAGCTGGAGGCTCTGAAGTATTCATGTCTTAGGTTGTAACCCAAAGAACATCTCATCTGACCTAAGAAATATTGAGGGGATTTTTCTGGAGCAGGAATAGCATGGCCCCTGAAAACAGGTATGGTCAGATATGGCTGCAGGGGGGTCAGTGCTACCTGCACTGGAGTCTTTACCTAAACTGAAATACAAACCTCTGGGTCAGTCTGAGAAGGAACCCCCATAATGATATTTTAATGCATGCTTGGGAAGGTAGGAAAGGGGGGCAAATACACAAGGAAGTTCAAAGTCTGAATGACTTTCCTATCTATTCTTCTAAATAAGGGACAGATTTTTCTCATTCAGTCAGGGCTTATGAGAATATCACCCACACTAAAAGAGACAGGCATATTATTTTCACTCTCTATTCCACCAAATATGTAAAATGAAAAACAGGTGATTGCAGCGCATGTGTGTGCTTTTTTTCTTTTTTTTTTTTCCTTTTGGGGGGCAAGGAAACTTTTGATCTTCAGTCTGTACAGAAGCATCCCAACTTTAAAAAAGAGCACTGTCAGATTTATTGTAGCACTGAAAAGTACAGATATTATGCTTACCATTACTCAGTGACCTCTTTAGGCTTGCCATCATGGTCCAAGATTTATTGTCTTCTGTGTTTAAAATGCAAAAGGATATGTCCTGTTAATATTTCTAGGTTTGCTGTGAAGCAACGACTTCCTGTTTGCTAGTACCACAGGTAAGGAAGACACAAACCACAAGTGCCAACACTATGTAATTTTTTTGGTCCTGAGTCCCTAATTTCTCAGTCATCTGATGTGTTCTGTCAAAATGCAGCCTGAAAGTCTAGACCAAGAGATATCTATGATAGAAAGTGTACATCAGTATTTCAAGCCCTCTAAATTTATTCTAGCCATTTGACAGTTGCTTGGAGATACAATCTCAATTTTTTTGCAGTAGCCCCTTCAAGTGGATATTTATGGCAGATACAACTGTAATTATTTACCTGTAACAAAGTCCAGGTCTGCCTGCTCCAGGTGATACAGACAACAGAAGGACACAGAGAAAATATTAATCTTCTTTCTGTCTAGATTTTGACCTTTTGCACCCAGCTTTTTAGCCAATTATGGAAATGGGGCAGTGTTTATTTTTTTTGTTTACAAATTTTGTTTCCTTATAGCACAAGCCTGTCAGGTATCAGTGTCAATGCCTAAACAACAGGGTCTGAGTGTGCTTCCCTGCCTCACATTTAGTGTTCCTACTTGCTTGCATTAAAAATGCTGGAGTCAAATGGGACTATTCATGTGAGTTAAGGTGAATCCTGAGTGAGAAAGTTGAACATTTTGGGACACAGAGTTTTTATTAGTGTAATTCGCCTTTTTATGTAGATGTAGTTTATTTGAATTTTAAAAAAGTGAGAGAAAAGAATGACAAAGGAAATAACTGAAGCACAAATAATGGGAATCAGTATCTCATTTAGGTAAAGGCATTAATCTATGCCTGCTTCCAAAAGGATAAATAATCCTGTTGATTCAGTCAGGACTATTTATGTCATCAGGCATGTGATGAAGAAATGGAATGAATCAGAGACTCAGACACTGACAGTATTTATATACATTTAAAATGCAACTGCAATAAAACAGAACATTTTGTCCACTGCATCATGTGGAGCAATGAGAGAGAATAATGGGAGCACCAAATCCTCATCTGCTTCTACTCCTCCAGCAGAATGAGAGTGTGCTGGAGCTGGCTGTGCTCCCATGGTGCTCCTGCTGCCTGGTGCACAGAAAAGCCTCTGCTGGGCTGGGTGCCACTGTGACGTGTCTTGTGTGCCCTGGCAGAGCCAGAACTGCTCTTCCCATGGTTTCTAGGGCTGCTCATTGAATGCACCACACAAAATTAAATTACTCCAGAATATAGAAACTATAGAAAATTATCTTTTTACTTGCAAAACCATTACTAAGAGGGCTTAATTATATGCACTATTTTTTCTCTAATATATATCAAGGGAAAATGTATTTCTCTTTGCTGGTGGTTTGGTTTGGTTTGGTTTTTCACGTGAGATTGTTTCATCTTTGACTTTTATACCATTAATTTAAGGTTCAGTATATTTTTCCACACTGTTTGTAATTTGATCAGCCCCTTTTACATAACTTCTAATAATCTGCATTCTCATATTTTGGTATAAAATCTCAGAAATATTCAGAATGAGAGTAAATCATATGAGGGCAAATATCACTGGAACAGGCATATTATCACTAGCAGCACTTAGGTCAGTAATCCAAGCACTGCTGAATGCTCGAGTTACATTTGAAACGTGAAAATATTCATGTGAGCAATAAGTAATAATACTGTTCTAAATCACTGTTCAGCCTCATCTTGGTCTTATCTGTGTAGCTACTACATCTTGGCTTAGTTGTATTTTTCAAATGTATTCTACTTCTACAGACCTTTCAACTAGTTATTTTGTGAAGCAAGAAAACAAACCTAATTCTATGTTATTCCAATAAAGGCAACACAGTCACCTGATGGATGAACTTAATCTTTATGCTAAGTCCTTTCAAAGCAAATACCAGTAATTTATTTATAGCAAATACTTTAAAAGTTGTTGAAAATATATTATACATGTGCCATCCACTAGATAATGTGCAAGATTACTAAGAGCTGATTCCTCTGCTTTTTGGTTCACTGAAAATGTCATTTAAACCAAAAAGTAGCTGTTTAAAAGACTTTTTCAACACCCAGTATCCCCAAAGTTAAGGAATTGATCCCAAAAATCATTTTTATTTTCCAATAAAAGGTCCTGCTGCCTAAAGTTTCAATAATTTGCATGTCTGTAGACAGGAGGATTTTTGTAGCAGGCTGGATGTGGAATTTACAGGGATTACTGATAGTGCCTTGTAATTAAGTGACCAAACTACATTGGTTTGCAGAAATCATGCAATGAAATTTTAGGAAAACTGCCTGCCTTTCCCACTGCCCATTCTCAAGAGCAACCAGTCTGAATTCTTCCCAGCCTGCATCCTTCTCACACCCTAGGGAATAATACGGACTCTTTAAGTGCACCTTTAAGAATGAACATATTTATATTTATTACAATTGCCTCGGACACCAAACATGACTTCTCTCCTGACTGCAGAAGATATGGATCAAGTGCAGGCAGTGTTTCTACACTTTTACCCCTGCTATGTTACCAGCTGCACAGGGATATGGAATTTCATTCCATTTCTGGTATGCAGCTTCAGCTCCTGAAAGCTAGATGAGATGTTCATCTTTACTGAACTCATTTCAGCAACGTGTCCACTGCTTTGAACAATTTGACACACAGAGATGCTTTCTACAAGTTGATTTTTGCTGCTTTCTTTTTGTTGACATGATTCACTTGTCAGGCTATGTACTTGGGCTTTCAGCACCTCTTCCCAAGTGGAGACTGCATATCTTCATTTTGGCAGTTTCTGGATTCCATCTCAAAATGTAACTACTGTACTTTGTTGCCTTCAGTGCTGGAATCTCTGGAGATGATTTTTTATTGCTGTTTGGGGGAGGAGGAGGTTAGTGATTTGGCAACAGCCCTGCAGCTGTGACCCAAAACTTCCTATTTTGCTCTTTATTTTTATAATAGTGTGCATTATTATAGTATCCAGAAGTCCAGCTCCCAGCCCTAGGACATGATGACAGCAGATACAATTAAAAACAGCACTTTGAAAATTGCACATACTAAAATTTGACAGGATCAAGTTTGTTTGCAAACTTACATACAGCTTGTTGAAATTGACTGAAATAAAAATATATTTTAAATTAAAATGAGCTGGTTCAGATCTGACTCTACAGGTTTTGGATGGTATTAGGAAACCAGAGGAAACTTGGTGATTCATTTGTGCTCAGACTTTCTAAATTAGTGCAGAAGAAATATGTGCACATAGCTCAAAGGCAAAGCAGAGTTTGACTGCATTTCCAAGATCCTGATTTTTATGAATATTCACAGAGCTCTGGGCAGAAGTGCCTTTAAATGACCTGGTTTATTCTCCTGAGTATCACATTCAAGTGGATTTCATCCATTTACTCTTCCATTGAGACCAATCACTTGGGCCTGATGAAAGCTTTTTCTTCGTTTTTTTGGCAGAGCATAATTTTGAGGATGGAATGTAGTTTTATTTTGTAGACATCAAGAAATGAAGAATCCCTCAGTTCTCATGGTTCTCACTGCCAAGAAGTTTTGTCTCTTTGGGGGGATTTTATTAATAGTAGTATTGTCTGATATGCTTTTTAAATCATCAGTCTTTCATTCTTCCTTTTGTGGTAAATCCTGAGTTTCCCCAAAGGTATTTTAGGTATTATGACCAAGTGATTATATACCTAAAAGCGTGGCTCAGGTTGTTGACTCCCAACATTTTCTCTAGGCTTTGAATAGATTTTTAAACTCTTTCTTCTGTAACCAGTTAATTTTTTAACATCCTTTGAAAAATATGGAGCTATAGGCTCCAAAGGCAAGGCATGAGGCAATATTTTGTAGGTCCTATAGCAATGTCTTTCTAGTTAAAATGTTTTACAGCTGCATTTAAAAGATCTAATCACTGCTAAGAAGCACAGCCTTCTCCTGACTGTTGTTAGCTTACTCACACCAGGAGCTGCTAATGTGTTTTTATTAAGAAACTTCTCAGAATCCCCACTTTCCAGGATACTGGTCCTTCTTTCTAAAAACAAGGCCTTCAGTTCTTGTCCTTGAATGTCTGTTCTGGCCTTTGGATCTGTTGGTGTGAGGTTTATTTGGATTTCCCTAGTGTTGATTCCTCTAAGTGACCATCTCCTCCTTGCAGTATTAACTATTCCACCAACCTTTGCATAATCTGGGCACTTTATCAGAAAATATTTTTGTTTTTATTTATCCTCACAAGCTTGATGAAAAGGGCATATACTAATTGGTAAAAATTATTCCTGAGAAAAACCTGTAAAATATTCCTGTGCAGTGGTGGCAAAGTACTGGTTTTTATTAAGCTTTGAGTATGCACCTCATTATGTCAGATCAAACTCATGCTCTACCTTGCTCAGCCTCCAGTAATTCCAGCTGATATTCCTGGGATGTCCCTATCAGTTCAAGACAACCTGGAATAAGAGCTTACAACACACTCTTGTTGCCTATGAAGTGTTTGTTCTGTGATTTCAGGCCAGCTCAGTCATCCCTCGTTTCAGTGGCTTCACTGCAATGATTATGCTCTGTGCCAGAAGGTATTTCCTTGTGTGAGTCATACATTTCTTCTAGACTGAATGAGCACATTAAGCTCTGGTATTCAGAGGAAGAGTAAATTTTAGAGCTGTAGAAGGAATTTCATTTTTAAAAAACTCAAGACTTCTTATATTAAACTTTCTTTAATATATCCTGGTGCATATCCCACAAATTCTGGGATATGGAAGGCCCAAAGGTTTGGTGCAGACCTACCTCTAATGTTAACCTTACATAGGGGGTCTATTACTCATATATCACACGGGATTTATAGTATCCCCTGTCAGTGCAATGTCTGCCCAACTTCTGTTTACAACCCATAACAGCAAGTCTCTGGGTAATCTTCACGAATTCTCATTAATTTAGAACTCTGCTTACTGTAAGACTATTTGATTTTGATTACCATTACCATGCTGGTTTGGGAAATTTACTTCTTTGGGGGTATTTACTGGCTCATTTCCTTCAAGTCTTTTGTGGGCAGTGAGGTGGAGGAAGAAATAGAACTATTGAGTAGTGGCTTAGAGAATCCCAGTCTGCTGGAATAGCTGGGCTGCCTTCAAACACGAGATCAGACTCACGGAAAAGGATCTCAGTGAAAAAGTTTTATCTCAAGTAATGTAGCTATGGTGAGAAAGACTCACTACAGCTTGAGTTAGAGGACGTGGGGTGTTGGTTTCTTCCTCAAAAAAATTCCCAACTATTTTATCGAAACATCTATATTTTAGCTGGCCACAGAATAGTAGCACATGAAGCACTTGTGTCAGATAAATACATGAAGTGTGATGAGCCACAGAAATAAAATATAAGTGGGTAGCAACAAGTAATATTTACATAGAGACAAAATAAAAAAAAAAAAAAGTTAAGGAAATGAGAAGCTTAGGCAAATGGGTTGAAAATGGAGAGAAAGTTCATTAACTACCATAAGAGAAGCCCTGTCTTCCCTGCACAATGTTTAACAACATAAAATGCCTATAAAGAGGGCTCTAGGAATTTTTCTTTTTGAACTTCAAGATTACAAAATAGTTGTTCCTAGCTTGCTAAGATTTTTCTGGTTTAACACTCGCAGTTTTCAGAGATGTGACATTTCTCTGGTAAAAATGAGCTGCTATCCACAGCTATGCTGTGATGTGCAGATTCGTATTCAAAATCAGAATTAGGTCTGAATTTTTTTCCTCACAAAATAATAAAATGTCTGTGTCAGAATTAAGATGCTTTTAGTTGGTTTTTATTCCCATGAAGACCATTCTTCTTTGCTATGTGAACAATGTAAAAGAGTCTGAGGCTGATTTTCTAGCTTTCGTTGCTTAGACTAGTGAGAAACAAAATCAGCTCAAGGCCCATACTTTAGTCTAGATTTAAAAGTTTAAATCTGATTCTAAAGAGTATTTAAAACCCTTGGATAAAAGCCCCAGGATTTAAAAAAAAAGTAAAATAAAAAGAAAAACAACAACAACAACAACAACAACACTGGAATCAGTGTTTCTCCAGGAAGATGTTTTCTTCAGGAAGACTTAGGTGCTCAACATCTTTTCTATATTTTAGTCTTTCAAGTGCTGACTACTTTCCAGCCAGACACAAAGGCTTGCAGCTAAATTGGAGCATGGAAGTACTGGTGTTCCCATGAGCATATTTATATCATGTAGCCCTTCCAGTGAAGACAAAAAGAATTGTTCATGTGCTAATAATTAAACATGTTCTTGATTTATTTTTTGCTAGACCCAGATTTGATGATTTTGCAGAACTGACACCAGAATTTGGCCCACTGTATTGAGATGTTTCTTTCAAACAGATGCTTTCATTTTCTCCTCTTTTTTTTGCAACTGAATGAGAAATCACCCTTGAAGTTAAAGAGAAGGAGTAATATTTTTATAGTTTAGGTTTGCATTGAACGTTTAATGCCGGCAAATCAACAAGTGGTGGTCTGTGTTGAGAAATTGGCTTTCAGGGTTTTTTGCAGTGGATAACTAGAGGGGAAGAAAGAAAGAAGTCAGTGTAACAGTCCTAGAATTATCAACAAACTGGGGGAAAAAAGTATTAACAGAGCAGTAGAGTAATTGCTCTTCCATTAAGAAGTAGGAAATGGGCTCGAGTGTGCTTCTTTGCTAAAAGGCCACTCTGTGAAGAATGGCATTGTAGGGTGCACCTTCGACTCCAGATCAAATTTGTGTATTTTAATGGTGAAAAGATTATTTTTCTATCCAGCAATGCTGCCAGCTAATCCTGCATGTGAAAGTTGAGCTGCATCCTGTCTGATTCACACTTCATCACCTGTAGCAGGGACTGGGCAGCTGGAGCAGACTTTTGCTGATGATGGAAGAGAGTCTTGCTCCCTCTCCATTAGCTGGGCTGTGCTATGCTAAGTACAGTACTAAAAATGTATTTTTATCAGGAAATTCAGTAGATATAGCCCAATTTAAATGAGTGCTCATATTGAATGGATCTGTTGAGTCAGTGTGTTACTAACTACAGCTGCACATTCATGCAAAGCCAAAGCATAATGCCAGCTCTGGGTTTAACTCCATGAACTTTAAGGGTTTAGGAAACAGCTCCCTTTTAAGCTCTGGATGGACAGGAAAAGACAGTAAAAGCATAAGGAACCATCCTGAATTCTCATTCATAAGGAAGAGATGTGTGGTAAGATCCAGTCACCTCCTGAAATCAGGGAAGTCCAGAATTAATTTCCACTGTAAAGGCTCCCATTGAACTCAGTCAGTCTGGATCAGATCCCAAGTGGAAGCAATTCATCTTCTGACTGCAGGTCAGCTTTACAGCTGTGCAATGCTTCACTTGTGCTCTTCTGTTTGGAATTTCCAGTGTTTACCTTGTGCTGAGCTGGCAGCAAGGGGCTGGGTTTCATTCAGGCTCCAGCACATTTCTTTCATCACTTAGGCACAGGCCCCTTTCAGCACCTGGGCACAAAACACAGAGCAGAAGAAGCCTGGTGGTCAGGAGGCAGAATAATCTACTCAGTGCCCAGACTGGGCATCCCAAAACTGCCCATGTGGATTCGGGTAAAAGAAAAAGAAGCTGATTTAAAAAGTTCTGACAAAAGGCCAAACTCTTCAATTTGCAGATGGTTGGCAGAAAAAGTGGATGTGATCGAGGGCTTCACATCTAGGCACGGATAAGGATGACAGAATAGATGACAGATGGATAATTGTTAATATAAAGTTTAGGTGGTTATACTGATCACAGTGTAGAGGTTTTTTCATGCTTTTTAAAGAGACCATGTAGAGTAATTATGGACTCCAACTTTGTTTTGATTTGTTCTCAAATATGTATTTTGTTTTGCCTCTTTCTAAAAATCTCCAAACATCACCCAAAAAAAAGAAAAAAAGCCATCAAACCATTGAAAGAGAACTCTATGTTGCAACATTTTAAAATACCACATATGGACAGCAGCCAGGGGTGGAGAACCCTTGTACTAGAAGCATAACAAATTTCCTATGGTCTTACTGACTTTGCAAATCTCTGTGAGAATACCATCAATTTTTAACAACTTCCACAAGCCTATTCATATGAACAAACCCACATACTGCTAGAATGACACAATTTACATGTCTTGTGAAGTTACTGAATAAAATCTTCAGTTTAAAAAGAGATAAAACTAACAAGAAAAGAAAGGAAGCTGGAAGAAGGCTATGCCAGTCTTACTTACTGTTAAGAGTTGGGAAATATCCTTGTGTTGTGGCTCAAGGGAATTTTTCCACTGAAGGCATAGGGCCCTGGCTTGGTGGGTCAGTTCCAGCAATGCATTTAGTGCCTGTCTCATTTGCTGTTTGCTTAAGTATTTTCCTGTACCTGTCTGGATGAAGCAATTTTTCCATAGGCTGGACACTATATCACATTTTAGGTAAACAAAACAAAAGATATCCTCATTAAAGGGTAGGCTTGATTCACAGCACAGTTGTAGTTTGTAGTGCCTAATATATTCTTAAAAGACCAGGTTGAGGAATTTTTCTTTTCAAAATGTTGAATAAGATATTTATCTCAACTGTGTCCCTTATAATCAAAGCCCTTGATTAGAGGCTCTCATCATGAAAGACCAGTAGCTGCTGCAATTAAATACATAATACTTCTGCTCCTATTACAATTTAGGCTTTTTTTTTTCCTTAGGAAACATCCTTATCTGATATAGAGTTTGAGGGACAGCAACTTATCTTTCTTCCTCCCTTCCCCCTTTTCCTAACAAAACATTTCCTCAGTCTCATTGTCCATTCATTGAAGTAATTTTATAATTCTTTATAAAAGTCACTTGCCAACTATTTGGGGAAAAAAAATAACAACTAACCAAAACATGTTGATGCTTGTTTTACAATTAAAGGCACAAAAAAAAAAAAGATAATGATCAAGAGGAAATGTCAAAGAATCACTGACTTTGAACTACTATGTAAAAAATATGAGTGAAGATGATCTGGGGAGTAAAGTGAGCCCTTCTGGTGTGGCTCAGAGGGCAGGTGCCATTGTACAGATCAGCACTGTCTGCACAAGGGTATCTCTGTACATGTGGGATTAGCTCTTAGGGAAGACATTGAATTCAGCCCTACAAACTCCAGATCTGCTACATCTTATGCAGTTAGAAGTACTCCCAAGAGCAGTTACCTGAGTTATATTTGGACTCAGAAGTTTATAAAGAATAAAAGAGAGAAAAAGAGGAGAGGAGAGGAGAGGAGAGGAGAGGAGAGGACTATTTTTGTTGTCCTATCAGGCTTCACAGTCACAAATTATTTGATATCCCATAAGACCAGGATTGTGCCAACATTTAGAACATGGCTCATGAGTTATTGCAACCACAGGCAGCTTTGTAAAATACAGATAATTTTGTACAAGAATACATAGATCTAGGTGCTTATGTGTATATACATGTGTGTCTTTCTAGAATATATATGTGTATAGATATTTAAACTCAATCCTCACTGGAAAATATTTGACAGTCTTAGTGATACAGATGCACAGAGGTATCTAGTGCAGCAAAGTTTGCCTTCAGGGAAAATCAGAGGTTTCAACACCAATCTGTAGAGTTTGGCTCTTAGGTGTCAGAGAATCTGTTTCTGCCTCTGCCCCACAGTGATCTGGGCTGAGTGAGGTACCTGGAGCTGCTGGTGCCTCCATTTATACTGACAAGCCCTGAAAGCACATTGTCAGCAAATCACCTCCGTGTGCATTCTGTTTCCCATTTCTCAGTGTGTGATCACCTCATGATGCTGGGAAGCTGTAGAGGAGTGAAGCAGACAAATGCAATGCTGATAGAAAAGTTTATATAACTGCAAAGAAAAGCTGAATTACATGGGTAGCTGGATGGAAGAGGTGGTGCTGTTGATTTCCTGAATTCATCAGACACATTTGCAGTGAATCCATGGAGCCAGAATAACACCACAGTGCAAGGTTGGCCCTCTAATTATGTTGATTACCCTAAGCCAGATTTTCACTTGCAGACAGATCTCTGCAGCCACACAAAGACTTTTGTCTACAATGACAAATCTCCTGCACAGGGATCTGCCTGGGCAGTGTTCACAGCAGGATCTGGCCCTAAGTTTCAGTGCATCCATTTTATGCCAGCTCAGCAGCCTGACCACACGTGGGCCATGGAATGCATGTGCCTGCTCCACAAAGCTGCTGCTTTGCTGCAGCTCCAGGCACTCGTGGACAGAGATGAGCAGTGTCTGTGCCTGTGCCAGGCAGGAGCATCTGCCCTTGCTGCTCCCACAGGGCCCAGGAAGGCAGGTTCAAAACTTGCATCAAACTTCAGGCATGGTGTTCATTTCCATCACTCTAATTTAAAATATCAGGTGATAATTTCCACACAGAACAATAAAAGACTATGTCTGTATCTATGAAACGTAGTCAGTGTCCGAAACCTAGATATCTCTAAGGGAGAGAGACAGCAGGTACAAAAGAAAATCTGTTTTGATTATCACACCTGATAAGCCTCATTGGTTCATCATGTCCAGCATCTGCACTGCTGAAACCTAATGATCATGAGTGAAACCTTTCTCCCTGACCCATAATAAATTGTACTTGAAAGGTGATGAATTACTTTCTGCTTTTTGCATCTTGGACAAAAGGATTGTATCACCCTTTTTTGCAAAGTCCTACAAAGGAACTAGTTCATTTTACATTACAAAAAACAAAAAAAAAAAAAAAAAGGAAAGAAAGGGAAAGAAAAGGAAACAAAAGACTACGTGGGCTGTTTCATGCTCTTGTGGGAAAACTCAGCCTAAAAAGAAAAAATAAATTTCTGCTGGTTAAAGTGGCTGGCATTTTTTTAACAACAGCCTTTGCTGTTTCATTAGTGGCCCTTTACATATATTGCAAAATATGACCTCCAGTTTCCACACTGCTGTGCCAGTGACTTTCCAGTGGCCATCCTGGATCCCTTTTCCTCACACCAGTGACTTGCCACAGGAGCAGTTTTACTGAAGGCATAAGAGTGCCTGCCTGTCACAGAGGTTTGGGACTATGATCAGCCCCAGGACGGCGAGTAGTCTGTCCGAGAACAAATGAGGGAATTTAGCAAAATGTATAAGTCCTTCCCATGCTACCCACTGAAACAAGCAGATCTATAGTCAATTTATTGAGCATAAATTACTGCCAACCTTCGCTAGAATAATTTATACTCCTGAGCCACTTCAGACAGGAAGGCAATAGGGAACTGTCAGGATACATGAAGTTTTATATAGAGATGAACGAATAGCTCATTATTCAAAGTCAAATGATATTCATATTTAGGGGTCAGAGAATTTGGGAAATGTTTAGACCCTCACCTGAGATTGCAGTATGAATCCTCTTTCCCCATAAGATCTTCTCAAAATAAGTGCTGGCTTTTCCAATCCTATTGCCTTACCAGAATAGTTAACCCAGGCAACAGTTGGGTGGGGAGAATTAATAAGAGTAAAGGAGCAGGGAAATTAACAGAGGGACTCAGTTGGCAAAGGATTAAGGAAATGAGTGAAAATAAAGGAAAAGAGGAATGAAAATATATGGAGAGGAGATTTAAAAAGTGGTGGGGACGAATAAACAGACACTCAAAAACAAAATTATATCACAGTGTTATTTCTCAGAATGACATTGTTCATTTTTTGATTGTGCTTGATTATTTGAAAATGTTTGAGCAATGCAATACAAATGGCAGAATATTTTCCTCTGTGCTGCTCTGTGTATCAGCCTAAGATGCTCAGGCTTTATGAAGCAGAATGACACTTTTGCCATCTTTTTTCCACATATTTTAAGGTCATAAAAGTTATCATCTCACCAGAAACAAATCAGGTTCCTTTTTAACTAAATAAATCCAGCTTTACTTTAAATCAATTAAATCACAGATCTCTTCTGGAGTGGAGAACTTGCAGTAGAAAAAGAACCTGTTCCTGTTTTAAGATCTAGCTTTCCAAACTGACACAGGTTTTGTTGGCATTGCTTGCCCTTTAAGACTGAACTTCAATAGAAAGAGCCTGGCTATTTTTTCAGCCCTTTCCCACCCCATCACAGTGGCATTTGGGGCACTGTGCAAATTCTCAACCAGCACAACTCTCAGTTCACCCAAAGCCAGGGGGAAGCAACAGGGAAGGAGCTTTGCAAGTGACGGAAAAAATGTCAAAAAGCAAGACTTGATTTTCTCTACAGTATCTCCATTAATTCTGAGGAAATTCTCGTCTTCAGTGAACTTGAGTGGCACAGTCACAGAGAAAGTTCAGGGTATGTTTCACTCCAAATTTCCTCAGTGCTGCTAATTCCCCAATCAGCCATTATGTTAGTTTACTAAGTCATCTGTACTCACCTACAGTTCCTTCACTTCATGACTCCCCGGCCAAAATCTCTTCCGAAGGCTCCTGTGACAGATTTATATTCTGAGCATCAGACAGGAATGTGGTTCTCTGTTTTCCCTTTACCTATACTACATAAACATGTCCTTGCAGGGCCTGCCTGAATCCTGACACAGAGGATCCCAGGCTGGGCAGCACAGACACCTACAGAAACACTCCTGAGCTCCCTGTGGCTACTGCAGGCTACCCAGGGCTTCACACCAAGTCTGCCTTCATTTCAGGACCCGTTCCTTGGCTGCAAGGGCTGTGCTCAAGGGAAGCCATGAAAGAGGGAAACATTTCATAGCAATGTTATGCTCATTAAGACTTTGAAAATTTACTATGATGCACCATGAGTTTAACTAGGTGGAGTCTGCACAGCTATTTGGGTAATTTAATTTTGTTCTGCAAATCAACAGGAATTTTATGAGTACATGTTTTAGAAACTACTTTCTTATATCACACAGGAGTGACTGCACAAAACCCAGCCTTCCCACTCTGTTCTGGCAATAGAGGCTTCTCAAAGCCAACCTCTTACCCCTTTTCCCCCAAGAAGATAGTGCATACAAAAGTGTTGCTAAGGATAAGAGTTCTTCCTTTCATAGAACAGTCCTCCTGTCTCTTGAGAACTTCAGCCATGAGAATTTATATTAAATGAAACTAATTAGCTAAAGGTTGCATCAAAACTCTCACAAAGACCCACTGAGAACAGATTCCTTTCCTGCTAGTTATCTCCCCTGCAGATCCCCAAACAACAGAAGGCATTGTAGAGACAATTGTACAGATGCAGGTATGAGACCAGCTCGAGCAATGAGGGCTGTTTCAGTGGTACAAGTATTAGAAGAAAAAGAGAGGAAAAAAAGGCATCCTCCTCAGCCATTTTCCAAAAAAAACCTCCAACATGTCATTGCAAAACTCTTAATGTTGTGTTGAGGCTCCACAGTCCTGCAAGGGGCTGGAAATGGTACAATCTTCACCTTGAGCTTTGTCCAGCCACATTGCTCTCATGTTTAATGCATTATTTACCTGGAAGCATGATTGGGATCCAAAAGTGCTTTTAAGAAATGTAAAATTCAGACAGAGAAAAGTGGCCTCACCTGATGGTTTTGCTCTTCCAGATATTCCCAGAAGAGAGACACAAGCACCAGTTTACACACATCTTGCCCGTGGTCTGCACGGGGGAAAAGGTGCTGCCCACTCCAAGCACAGCACCAAGCTCTGGTTTGGAGTAGAGGCTGCAGAGAAATTACAATTCCTGTTTCACTGCCTGTGTAAGCAGGCACGAGGCCATTAGTTTCAGTGACAGTGTCAGCTCCTGCCTGCAGAACTTGGCTTGTCTCAAACCAGCTAAGCAGCCTGTGGGTCAGAGCACAAGGAATGGTGGTGTGTTACCCCAGTCATCCTCAGTGATGGATGTCAATCGTACTTGTAGGCTCCTGAAGTATTTAGTCAAGAAAATAAACCTGCAATACACACATATTGACCCAAAGACTTCTTGCCTCAGCTACTCCAATATAATATCTTTCTTATTTCGTTTACATTATCTCAAGGAGTGAAGCACCTTAGAAGTATGTTCTTCATGCACAGATTGATGCCAAGAGTAATAGCTTGAAGATCATAGCATACTCTAGAGAAAAGATTTTGTTTTCTAAGACCAAAGATGGAGCATTTTTGGTTGCAATTCCTTAAAGAAAATTAGAGGGTAAAAGAGACAAGGAAATTGGAGGATTTCTGTGTATTAAGCATTATAACTGGGTTTGTTAGCTTGCTGTTTTGAAGAAATATAGGTGAGCAAGGCAAGATAAATCACAGCAATTTGAAATGTCATTTGGCTCTCCTATAGAGTTTGAATTTCTTCCATATTACAATAGATCTTCTCTCCTTGTGCCAGCTAAATTGAATTCCTCTTTTTGGGCTTTTTCTTTGAAGGGCTTTGGATGAAATGTCTCATGCAGTTCAGTTTGGAAGCTTCCCAAATCAAAACCCCAAACCCAACATTTGTTTCAGTTGTGGGGAATGGGAATTCAGATTGTTTTTTACCTGTTCATGAGACATCTGCTGTCACTATTTGGCATAGCGTGGGGCTGAGGTTAGTGGGGGAAGGCAGGCTGATTAGCCTCAGAGGATTTATTACATTTGATACATTGAATGTCTGATTTTGCCTCCCTTGCTCTCATTTGTTCACAGCCCGTACATTGAGATACACAGCAAAAAAAATTTAAACCATTTAGATTTAATTTTCATCTCTTATTTAGCATTGAAATATCAAGAATAAGTCCCTGGTATCTGTTGTTTTTGGAAGTTTTGCCCAGACTAAACTTCTGGACTCAGCAATGGAAGTCACAGAATGGGAAGTTGATTTACAAACTGCTTTTAAATCCAGTGACATAGGCTAAAGTGCACTGAATATTCACAAGCTCTATATTAGCAGCCTCTACTATTCTGTGCTCCCCATGGCTCTGGTTCAGCTGAGGAACACCCAAAGTGATCCCAGATTTTAAGGTCCAGATGATCCTGAACAGAGCAAATTTCAAATTAAACCAGAATGCTTTCATATGCCTCCTATGCACTGTTAACACTTGACTACATATGCTAAAATTTGTGGAGGTTTTTGATATGTGAAGTTTCATACAAATTTGAGTGAGAATTAAACCACTGGTAGACCATGATGTTTTGTTGGAAATATTTCTAAGTAAAGCTTATTTGAGGATGATGCCATATCTCTTTGTAGGGGCAAAGGAACTTAAAATGTGCTGTGAAAAACAGCCAGAGCTTGTCAGATGTGGAGTTTAGCTGTAAGAAAGGCTGGTCAGAAACCATCTGATGACACAGTTACAGTAGAAATGGTGATATTTAATAGAAATTGTGAAGTTCACAGTGCCTGTTAGGCCCAAAGAAATATTGCCCAAACCAAGGCAGAAATTTTCCCAGAGTCCATGCCCTGGTCACCAGCAGAATTTTTTTAAC
>VZTT01075777.1:62195-79974 GCA_013400855.1 Buphagus erythrorhynchus
TTGTGGAAAATTGAAGTAATATTCTCTAACCAACAGTCTCAGAATCATGGAAACATTCCCACAAAAACAGAATTTATTCTTTTATTCAAAAAAATCATATAACTAGCATATTTTCTAACTAGTCCTTTTGCCAGATCCCAGTACAGAGACTATTGTCCTCACTCCTTTCTTCATGCCTAGGAAAGCACATAAGGAAGAGCAAGCAATAATTCCTCCTCACTTACGGAGCAGCTTCATGAGACACATAGAAAGGCATGTGCTGCAGAGCTCAACGAAAGCTAATCAAGCCAGATTGTCAAATTTTCTGCTGTTAGCCTATGTTATCATTTCCACAATTTTCCACAATGCAACTCCAACTGCAGTCAGTAGAAGGGTTCATATTAACAAAAAAAAAAATAAAGAGCCTTAAGGGATTGTACAACACAGCTTACAGAAAAATTACATCTGCCTTATGTGTTAGCTGCAACTTTCTCCTCCCTGACAAGAAAAACTCAAATGCCATGTTTTGCTTTCTGCTGAACCTCAGCATATTTTCTGACTACTCAGGGGGAGAGTAGCTTCCTTTTGCCCCACTTCTCTGCCATATATACAATATATTTTGTGCATCTTAGTAATACACTGAAAATNCTGTCCCAGAAAGATTAAAAATTGAAGTAATATTCTCTAACCAACAGTCTCAGAATCATGGAAACATTCCCACAAAAACAGAATTTATTCTTTTATTCAAAAAAATCATATAACTAGCATATTTTCTAACTAGTCCTTTTGCCAGATCCCAGTACAGAGACTATTGTCCTCACTCCTTTCTTCATGCCTAGGAAAGCACATAAAGAAGAGCAAGCAATAATTCCTCCTCACTTACGGAGCAGCTTCATGAGACACATAGAAAGGCATGTGCTGCAGAGCTCAACGAAAGCTAATCAAGCCAGATTGTCAAATTTTCTGCTGTTAGCCTATGTTATCATTTCCACAATTTTCCACAATGCAACTCCAACTGCAGTCAGTAGAAGGGTTCATATTAACAAAAAAAAAAATAAAGAGCCTTAAGGGATTGTACAACACAGCTTACAGAAAAATTACATCTGCCTTATGTGTTAGCTGCAACTTTCTCCTCCCTGACAAGAAAAACTCAAATGCCATGTTTTGCTTTCTGCTGAACCTCAGCATATTTTCTGACTACTCAGGGGGAGAGTAGCTTCCTTTTGCCCCACTTCTCTGCCATATATACAATATATTTTGTGCATCTTAGTAATACACTGAAAATGGCTTGAAATCTCCTATTCTAGAAAGATAAGGGGAAAAGTTGTTCAGAGGGTCTGACTGCAAAAATAGAGAAATAAATTCATTTGGATGATGGTTTTGCAGAGTAGAAGTTACATTGTTGATTCGACTGTGATTATAACACTCAGTGCCCCAACCCTGCAACCAAATTTCTGGGGACTAACACTTTCACATTACAAAATGGGGCAATGAGAAGTTCTCTGTAGTGTGAGGACACAATCAGATGTCCTTGGAGGTTGGAGTAATTCCTCTGGATATCAAGGCAGTAGGTGGGCACATATACCTAGATTTCTGGGAGCTCTCCAGGCTTCCATCTTGCAGCAGCAGAGCATTGGAGAATTTCCTCCCACCAACGTGCTTTGAGGCTGTTTACTGCAGATTCACATTTTGTTCCCAGAGCAGTCAAAATTAGTTTGGCCACTGGCTTTTAACAGCAAGTGGGGTTAAATATAAATCTGCCTTGGGCTGCAGGAAGGGGGGGACAAAACCCCACCGTTGTGGTGCCTGCAAGTAACAGATATTCCCCTGTATTCCTCTCCACCGCTGAGTGACAGCAGCTGGAATTTATGAAGCATGCCTGTGCTTTGCACTTTCCCTGTTTTTACATTCAGGAGAGAGAGAAAATGTCTCTGCTTTGTTCAGTTTGTCAGGCTGCTTCCTCCTTTGTGCCCAAATATATGCTGTGCCTTACAAAAGGTCCCTTCTTAAATTACATTCCAAAAGGTGAACGGGATATGTGCAAAAGTCATTTCGCCTTCAAACAGTATGCCACACCTGTATGGGATATGTGACCTTCTGATAGAGAAAAATGACCAAAACTGACTGTGCAATTCCCACCTGAGTTGCTGCACTCAGGAATTTAAGATGGTTCCTTACTGCACTTGCACAGGCCGAGCCCTTTCACAAGCTGGAGCTGACAGAAGGTTTCCTTTCGATGGCCATCACAGTGGGCAATATGACTGAAACTGGACACAAAGTAAGACAAAAATATAAATTTTGTATTTTCACTATATATCTGTCTGCACCTATAGGAAAAGTGCCTGGAGCTCTTTTTCCCCTTCTGGAGGCCGTTCCTCTTTGCTAAGCACACGTGCACGCACACACGCATGCGCACGCACACTCACATTTCTACCACTGAAATGGCTGAAAGCCATCAGGCTTTCGTGATGGGAAGGGGAGGAGAGGAGGGAATCCATAGCTCAGCAGTATTATTTCCCCCACTTCCTTGCAAAACCTCTCTCACTGGAGTTTCATAGGCTCTCTTCTCCAAATTATTTATGGGAGAGGGGCAACCCACTCGACGCTGTATGTGCCATTATCCCCAGCTATTATCCAACAAGTAGTTAATGTTGTTTGAAGCAAGCATGATTCCTTCTGAGCTCCTCTGTGGCTGCTACTGCATGCCTAGGGCCTGGTTGTACTCCCTTAAAGTCGATGCTAAAACTTCCCAGCCTCACAAGGTGGTTGTGAGGATAAGTTCATTAACGTTTGCAAGGCCCCCAGATATCATAGTGCTGGGAGTAATATAAGTATCTAGATAGCTAGTTCTCAAAGACAGCATCTCTGAGGGTCAGATTCTGCACTAGAAATTCCCTTTTGCCCATCAATTAACATTTGCTCTTGAATATGTATGTATCATGATGTTTTCCTATTATACATATTTAATTATGACTTATTCTCCAATAGCTATATAGGATATGGAAGAAACATAACAGAAGCTAGAGTTTTGCAGACTACCTCAAGAAAAATAGGTTCTGAAAATCTAGAAGAGTCTAGGGGTTTTATTTTTGTCTGAATAACTTCATCTAAGTTGCCATTTCTCCATAGCAAAGTGTTACTTGTCCCCATTGTGACATGCCCATGACTGTAAATGCTTAAATATCCCTTATTCCCTTATGGTTTCCATTATAATTTATTTCTGTCACAAGCAGAAAGATGTCTGGGTCATCCTTTCAGCCAAGATGAAACACAAAAAGAGGGCAAAACAAGAGAACAGTAGTAGTCAAGAGAAGTTTGCTGAGGGGCGTATGTTGGGCAATCTTTTAACTGAACTGCAAAGTCTTGAGTCTATTTGAATTCTGAAAACCTTTTCTCACCTTTTTTCAATGCAATGGGTCAAATTCACTGCTGATGAAATTCCATTGGCTCTGTTGTCAGTACCAAAATCATAAATCAGTGTTATAGTCAAATCAGATCAGTGTTAGAATGCTTAAGTATGTCCTTAGCTTGAAACATAGAAATGGAAGTCACCAGAAACAATCGTATGCATAAAATTAAATACACACTTAAATGTGTTTCATTGGATTGATGTTTTAATCTGGTTTTATGACTTTAGTAGCGAAACACAATCATTTTGCTAAATTAAAATTAAATAGAATTGTTGAGAGTGCAAATTATTGCCAGATGCAGTATCTGTAACTGGCATGAGGAACACACATACAATGCAGTTGGCTGTAAAGACTCAACTTCTTAATTAATTTTCCTGAGGCTTAGCCTTTCATTTAAAATACAGCTGTTCCAGTTCCAGGGAAAAAAAAGTAAAAACCACCCTTGGAGACATGGCCCAAATGTAACCAGCTCAGCAATGTTGGTTTGAATTTGCAGAGAGCCTGAAACCACATCCATGACACATGAATTTCTCTACCAAGTGTATCCTGAAGCCAACGAGAATCACGCTGTTTCAAACAGAGACATTGCTAGCTAATTTGTCATTTATTACAGCATTAAGAAATGCAACCATATTTTGAATATCTCATCATTTTCAAAGACTGGATGGGCATCTGCTGGAGGGCAGTGCAGGAAGAGTAGAACTCAAGGCAGAAGGTGAAGCTGGAGACATTAAGTTGGAGATATTGAGCAGCTCATTATTTCTTTTTAGCCTGCCATAAATCCCTTCTTTATGCCTTCTACTTGGGCTCTAAGTTCTTTCTGAGGAGGACTTGTACAACACACAACAAAACATCCCTCACTGCACCTAGAAGGCCCAAATCTAATACCAACAATAAATAAAAGTCTCTATTTTCCCAAGGGAATGGGCTTTGCTCTCAAAAACTTAGAAATTACCCCATTTCAGCAAACACATAAATCTCTATTGTAAAAACATTAAGTCCATTTATATTTTTTAAATGAGTTCATTCCATTTGATCACTTTCCTTTCAAATAGTTTGGCTGTTAATTGGATACAGGCAGGACACACAGTCAGAGCACTCCAACTTCCCTGTTGGCTCCACATTTCCAAGCAGATATTTTGAGAGACAGGCATTGTCTCTTAAATGGGAGTTGTGAAACACAACTACACTGGGCAGTTTTAAAACTTTTCAGTTGCCTTAGGTAACTAGATAATTTTCTCTCTTTTTTTTTTTTTTGCTATATTCCCTAGGTATTTGCTGCACTGTATGCCAGGGAAGAAAGCCCTGGAGGGAATATTAAGGTCAGGACGAGATGGAACTAACAATATACAGAATATTTCTGCTGCACAGAGCCATCAGTACAGGGTTTGCCCTCAGCTTCCCTGGTGTGCCTTAGTTACCATTTCTTCAGTATTCCCTGGGTATCTCTTGTGTTATGAAAGTCCCCTCTCCACTGTGGGGAGGGGAAGAGCAGAATAGAAAACAGAATAACAATGGGAGGAGAGGAACAGAACTAGACAGTTATTCATGAAACTGTGCTCATAAATAGAGAAAACAATTCCCTGAGCCATGCTGCACCCTATAGTGTGTGTGCTCTCGTGGTCATACACCTCCCATTGCCAGAGGATGTCCAGCACTCACCCAAACCACAGCTTCCTGCAGCTGCAGGACTGGCCAGGAAAAATTCCTGTTACAGTGGGTTTTGCTGGGCAGTGTAAGCTGTCCCACCTTTGCCCAGCCCCTGCAGCCACCCATGCCAGCTCCTCAGGTTGTTGTTCAGCAGGCTTTGTGCAGCTCATCATTTCAATGTGCTCCTCATTTAATGCCTTATAGCTTTCATATGGAGTAAATGTTTTTGCATCAGTTGAAGAGAACTGTAAATGCTATTGTCAGTTTGATGTAAGGGTTCGTGGATGTTTGACTGTAGTAACTCTGCTTCTTATTTCAATAAACCAGCACAGTAGGGACAACATTCTGCCATTACACAATAAAAGCTTTTCCAGGCAGGGCTGACACACTCTGAAAAGCAGAACAGATAGTGCAGTCTCATCCTGATGAAATTAGCAGGGGAGAAATATGAAATCTCCACCTTCCATTACACACATTCATGGACATTTGGAATCCGATCTAAGTACGAATCTGAATAATTTTTTTCCCTCCTCTAATCCTACAGCATGCATATTTACTACATAAAGCACGGTATTTTCTAAGATGAAACAAGTGTTGCATTAGGAAGCAAGGAATACAATAAACCTTTAACTCCCAGGTCAATAATCATATAACAAAAGGACTTGATGAAGTGCCCTCTATACCTTTTTTTTTAATATGTCAGCAGGAATAAAAACTGCTTTACTTTTTACCTCAGCTTCAGTACTTTAACCCAAGCTGATGGCAAGAAGCCTAGAGAATATTGCTAGCAGCCTGTTCTCTTATGACACCCACCCTTCATCTGGATGTAATATCTCAATATTGCTCCAGAAGATTGGATTTTATTTAGTCTTTTAGCATGATGTGAAAAAATGAACCAAATTCTTAGATGGCAGGGGCTTTGTCAATTAAAGGAGTCTAGTTTACTGGGAGCCAGCTGAACAGCTGACTTTATCATATGCAGGAGATTAATGAATGCTACTGCTAGTCAAGAGAAACAAGAGGTCATCCAAAGACTACTTTGTTTGCTCTCTTGGTGCTTTTAAAAAATGCTTCTTGAAATACTTTTAAGGCAGGCCTATTCAGTGCTATAAGGAGCACACTTGCCAGTTAATCTGTGATATACACCAACATCAAAGATCTCTCCTAGTTTTCAGGTTTGCATCTAAAAAGGCTTTTGTGACATCCCAGCCAGCTAGGGCTGTATTTTTTTTTAACACAACTCCTAGGAGGGCAGAGAATGGGAGATGTTTTCTGCACCTTTCCATTGCTCTCCTGTTACTAGATACATCAAACATTGTTGTAGTTTGGCACCTAAATTTTCACAGAAGAAACTTCAAATTAAGTCCTGGGAGCAAGTTTTTAAATGAGGGTCACTTACTGTACCAAAGAAGTGTGAGAATCATCTGTTTGTTTTCCTTATACTAAAAGTGTCTAAAAAATCTCAAGTTCATTTTGCACCACAGTGAAAACAAGAGCTGGAACCTTTAATATTTCAGCAAAATACATTCTTCTTTCTTTTCCTGGGAGCCTTGGACTTGAGGAATGATCATGACTGGGTCTGCAGTGTGCCCACCACCCATCAATCCAACACTGGCAATGGTACAGCAGGGTGCTGGGACATGGGAGCAACTGCTGCCTCCCAGGAGGATCTCATTGGAAAGCTCCAAGTACCCTGTTCCCTCCATGGGAATGTTGTTGGCTTTTAAATTCCTATCTCTTGTTCACTGGGGGACAAGTTCTTGCTCCTACCAGGGCAGGAGGAGCTTCTCCCCATTTTGTGGATGAAATCCTCCCTTGGAGGCTCATGCATTCACAGCAGAGCTACTGTGAAGGCATCATTGCAGCAATGAGGTAGTAAAAGAAAAGCATAAAACCACAACTGGATGTACAAAACAGAGATTCATAGCTCTGACTGAAGTGATCCAGAGAGGATCCCAAAGTTCCTCATCTCTCAAAGACTCTGGGGTCCTTGCAGCTCTTTTCTTTATTTCCTGCATGATTCAACAGAGCAGAATCTCTTGACACTCAGGCTTGACTCTCTCAGGTGTGCTTCCTCTCCCACCCCATACTCATATTAAAAGAATAAAGGGACAAAACACTGTAGATAACATTAATTCAGCATCCCTTAATCTTCTCACAGCCAGCAATAGGTGCTTAGCTAAAAAGACACTCTGACTACAAAGATGCAAGGCTTTCCTTTAATTCTCCAAGTGCAATAACAAATCTTGGCTGCAGTAGAACATTTATTTTCTCATCTGGATGCACAAGAAGTAAGAGACAAGTTTCTTAGCACTTCCAAAGGAGAATTTATCTCTTAGCTGGCCAGATACTTATGGAAACAGCCTGTGAAAGGAGAGGGCAGTAGGCTTACTTGGCTCCATTCCCACTAAAGGAATAGCTAAAAAAATAAACCCATATTTTATCATTATTTTTACCTCCCAATGTACATCACTAAAAGGGTTTATATGCAGCCCTCTTAATTGGCACAGCCCCTGCTGGAAATAGAAACATGCCAATGAATTGCTCATTCAGATTAGGCTCCCAGGAATATATTGTGCTGAGAGACACTCACTTTTATTTCCTGAATTGCTTTAACGATGAGCACTGAGCAACTCTTCCTGCACTCCCTCCCTCCCAAGAACCCTGAGCTGCATGGCAAGGCAGCAGCTAGAAGCTCCCAGCCAGCCCCCACAGCAAGAAATATCTGCACATAAATACCAAAGCACACCTGCAAACAGCTGTGAGTGGCCCTCAGATATTGTGTTTGCCAGCTAAACACATAATTCTCAATTAAGTGAGCAATTACTTGTTATTGTTTAGCCCTTGAAATTCAGCGTTGTGCTGAATCTATTCCCTGGCAATGATCCCAGTGAAAAAGCAAGTCATCTCTTTAGGGTACAGATTTATATTCTCTGGTAGTAGGGTCACTAAAAACATTTGGAAATAGAATTCACAGGTAAACTACAAAAACTTCAAAAAGCTTTGAGCACCTTCAGCTCCCACTGTAGAAAGCCTGTTTCCAGAAATCATGGTTTTCCTTTTCTTCTAGCTACTTGTTCAAGAGTGCTGTCTACAAAGTTATATGGTTGTTTTTGCTATTGTGAAGAGTGGAAGATAAGATTATAAAATTTGGCAGATCTAGCTTCTATAACAGGGTAAGAAAAACCACAGTGCTCCTGAGAAAAATCTCCCTGAATTGTTACAGTGAAAAAGAACATCATAGTCAAGAAAACTGGGACAAGTTCATCTTCCAAGAGTGTTTGTTCAATAGACTTGAATTACAGGACAGATAAGGCTTGTTTTCTCAAAAACTTGTAGTCATGTTGAAGATTAAAGATCATTAAATGATAATCCCAGACAAAGATTTTCTGGCTTTCAAAAAATGAAAATTCTTTTTTTCCAGCTGAAAACCAAAAGCTGGGTGAGAGACATGGATAAGTTCAGCATAGCTGGTAGAAAGAATCACCTCAACCCTTTCTTGTGTTTTTTGAATACTTCCTAAAATATTGAAGATAAGAGCATCCAGAAGAATTTGAATTAATCTAAACCCAAATTTTCTAAAAAAGTTATTACCAAAGATTTTCCAGCGCTCTCAGCTGCAATGCAGACCTGTGAGCATTTATATGCAGAGTGCAGATGTTTAAAACTGTGTACATAGAATAGATGAAAGGTTGACTTCAATCTAATGGTATTTTAACCTGTCGTTTCTGGAAACCAGATTATTTGGGTTGATAGGTTTCTGTTTCTTTTCTTATAAAAAAGTGAATTTCTTAGGTAGGTTTTTAGCTCCTCGGTCCTGCAGAGGAGAGGTGAGGAGGAAAGCAGCCCCCAGAGTGCAGGTGGACTGAGGACAGCAGAACTTGTTGGCTTTGAAAACTCTTTAAGAAAGAATTGGAAAACAGTCACCTTTCAAAACCTGGAGAGAGCTGGAGCAGGGAAGGCTTTTAAGCGTTGCTCAAAGTTAACTTGCACATTGGGTTAGGTTTTATTCAGTTCTATCTTCAGCAGCACCCAACTTGGGCAATACAAATCTGGTGCCACTCATGATGGATTGCACCCAGGACCAATTGGAGCCCTGCGAGCTTTAAAATTGATAGTACAGAGACCAACGGCGGCGGTGCAGTTTTTCATCAAATGAAATGGAAAAGTGATTTAATAATTCTTTCTGTCTTAAATTGCTTAAAAGAATTTTAGACAGTTAAAAATTGCATGGATTTTGAACCATATGTGTGAGAGTGGAAAAAAATCAGGGTTTTGTTTTTCCTATTTTTAATATGAGCCAGATGAAACAAAAAGATTGTTTCCTTGCAAACTATAGGTCAAGTACCAATGTAGGCTTTGAGATGGCTCTGTAAGTTATCATGTTATCTTTCTTTCTTGACAGTATACCATTATGTGGTGTATCATTTCAGCATTTACTATCTTTCATGTCCTTTTATCTTCACACTAGGATTTCTTTCTAAATTCCAAACCATGCATTTGGTTTCATTATATAACACTGGCTTTTACAAAACATTGGCTCTTCATATTCTTTGGTTTCATATTTGTCGGCATCAGGCTGAAATAGTAAACCCACTACGTCTATTTTATCTTGTTAAAGATAAAAACAATATGGCAAATGAACTATTTGAGGAACACTGCTTTCAAATTAAAGGAGAGGAAAAAGTATTAAGTGTCACCACTGAGTTGAACTATATTGAAATCTTGAACTGAAGTGATTTTTTAAAAAAATTGAATAAAAAGGTGACCCAAAATGCTACAACTGTCATGCAGGACTCTGTTATCTTAAATTATTTATTTAACATCTGGTAAATATTATCCAAGCTATAGTACAGATAAATTGAATAAAAGAATACCAATGCCAGGGGAAAAGAAGAATTGCTTAATACTGTAAGTATATAGAACTGTTCCACAAAGCAGCTCATTCTCTCTCTGCAAGGGGAGATGAGAAGCATGGTATTGGGGTAAAATGCATCTGCTTCATTTCACCCTAAGTATGAAGCTATCAAAGCAGTTTTAGAGATTTAATTTAATCTCAAACACAAATTCTATGAAAACAGTCTGACAGCGACATGAAATTTTACATAACTTCTTTTACCCCTCCCCCTTTATAATGCAGCTTCCCAGCTGATTCATTTTATTTTATCCTATGCATATTGGGGATCAGATTGAATTTTCTTTGAGAAAAGAAAATAATTAAGCCATCTGTAAAGCTGTGGCTGGGCATGAACACAGCAGCACAGGATAGAGTTACTTGGAGGGGGGAATGAGGTCAAAGAAAAGTACTGCAGGGAAAAAAAATCAAGTTCTGTAACATGGAGAACAAAATAAAAAGAGGATGGAGTCTGAGAAGGGGGAAGGGACCTAAATTCCTTGTCACTCTGTGGGTTACAAATGAAACAAAAGGCTTATCTTAAATATATGCAGGTTTAGAGATTTTTTTTTTCCTGGAAGCTATTGAGAGCTAATTAAATTATGGTCAAGTACTAAGCATTTCTCCGGTGTTTCCACGGTCAGTTTCTGCTGAGCTCCTCTCGGTTACTGGATACTGCTTACGAAATAAAGAAGATTGATTCCCAAATATTTGTTCCTATTCCCTCTTTGTGGATTACATTATACCACTTTTCATTCCTACAGTCTTTGCTTAAGCTGCAGGATATAAGGGCCCTGTTCCGACTGCCAACTGCAGCGCCCAAGATGAAGGGGCTGCTATCGCCCCGGAGCTCAGGGGGTCATGAGCAATTCAGACCACCAAGAGTCTGCAGCTGCCAGGGCCTGGCTCTGCCCTGCCACCACTGAGCACCCCTCGGGACACCCCAGCTCTGCACACACAGCCTAAGCACAAAGATTGCTTCTCCCCACTCCATGCTCACTCACGTAGTGAGAAACAAAATTTGGCAGCCTGCGTGCCAGGCACCGGGGTTGGTTCAGCTCTGCCTTTCTCCCCAGGCAGCCACGACAGCCTGAAGGCTCCAAAGAGCACTGAAGTCAGTGGGTAAACATGGATCAAGCATGTTGGTGTGAGGGTCAGGATAATGCAGCTGGAAAATCTCCCAGTTTCATATTGGATTTTGACCACAGGTCTTAGAGAGCTAAGCAGCACCCACAACATCCTCCTAAGTCCCTCCTTCATCCCCACCTTTTGGCCCTGCTAGCAGCCTCCACCTCCTCTGACATGGGCAGAGAGGGCCTAAAGATGTTATGTACCCCTGAGCTGGTGCTGAAGGGGTGGAGAGACACATCTCCCACCTAGCAGGGATTTTTGTAGAGGAATAACTTGTCTCCTGCCCTGAAGCCAGTGGGTTGGAACAGCTGCCTGTTAACCACTCACACTGATGACTTCTGTTTCAACACCCCAGGCTGTGGATGCTGAATTGGTTCCCCAGAGCCTGATTTCCCAGGCCCTGCCACCCTCCATGAACAGCAATCACCCTGTACTGGGCTGCCCCTTGACCTGGGGAGAAATATCCAGACATGTGAGAAGAGCCTGATCCTTAATCATTACATAAAAATTCATAAAGTAAAACCAGAGGCCAAAACACAAGCCATGAGAACTTCCTCTGGTTAGCTCATGGGCAGTGTGGAAAGTTTGAACCCACTCACAGTTTCTGCAAATGGATAATCATAAAGATTAAGTGAAATGCCACCGAAATCTTTAACTCACAGAGCTGAAAGTCTTCCTCTATAGTTGTTCCAAGGTAAAGCTTTGCTTGTAAGAAATAATTTTCTGCCATACCTGGATTTTTCTTGCAATCATGGTTAGTAGCAAATCTGAATCTGTCAGCACAGCAGTATAATTTAAATAGTACAATTCACAGCTGACAGGGGATTTCCACCGACTTCACTTGGAAAATATGTCATTTGCTAGCTCTTGTTAACAAGTAGTAAGGCATCTGTTGCTTGCCCATGGTTACAAGGGCCAGCAAGAGACATTACTGAGGAGAAAGAGAAGAGAGAAGGGTTGACAGCAGCAAGCCAGGTGCAGAAATGAAGCTTGTAAATTTGAGTAAAATGCAGAGCAAAGAGCTGTTAGTAAGTTGATGACACCCCAGTTTATCTGAACTGTCTGTTTCAAAGTCTGTATTGGAAGATCTTATTCCAAATGCCAACCAAGTAAAAAACCCAGATCTTGAGATAACGCTTGGCATTATCTGAATCATATCAGAAGTGAAGTTGCTGAAAGACTCCCAGAAATTTAAAATTTAACACAGGCAAGCACAGACTGTGTCCATGTCTCCTTGAAGGGCAGAGGCAGCAGGCTGGCTTGGCACCTAAAGCATTATACCAACATTTTTATCTGGTGTATTGTACCCACCATAATCTCATGCTCTCTTGGAAAGGCACATGCTGTCTCTGCAGTTCTCAAATTAGCTTTCCATGACCCAGCATCAATGCTGCAAGATAACAGGATTCCTTCTTTGTGGTCACAAAATGATGGCCTGAGAGCAAGTGGGTAGGAAGTTCTCTGTAACATTTTTCTCCCAGCAAATCACTACTGAAATGAAGAAGCAGGATTATTCCCTTGAAAACAATGAAGAAAACCTGCCCATCTTCCATGCAGTCTCCTTTATTTACAGGGATAGTGTCAAAATCTTCTCTTCCTAATTGCAAAAGGACCATCAGCAGAAGGCAATTTGCTTGATCAGAAACCTGTAAACCTACATTTCTGATTAATTCACTGTCCAAGGAGCCCTGTCTCCCTGCTCCTTCCCCTGACAATCCTTGAACCTACTTCTCTTGCTGGCTATTTCTCCCTCTCTTTCCTCCACATGCTCAGATAATTGCAGTTAAAAAGAATGGATTCACCAGCCTCCTCATCAGTCTTTCAGAATTTTTTTCAGGGGATTAGGTATGTGTCTTTGTCATGCAACCCAACACCAAAAGTTTTGTTTGAACTATCAGTATATGAGAGAGCAGGTAGCTGTTTCTTCAGCTGGATTTGAAAGAGTGCTTCTCATTATTTTTCAGTAAACCTGTAATTTTTTATAGATAAAGATCCATTTGATAACAGCTATAAATATATTTCAGTATAGCACTCAATATACTAGCATTTGGGGTCTTTTTCCAGAGGAATTAGACCAAATTTTCTATAAAACTAACCACAACTTATCTCTTTACTCCAGGAGTTTGTCATGATAAACTTTTTAAGCAATGTTTTGGCAGATGACCCCTAATGTTCCCAAACTCATGCTAAAGCATTAATGATAGACTCTTCCATAACCTACAAAGTCTAAAAGAGCTTTTCTTCACTGATTATCCCCACTATCTGTACCCCATCTTTCACCTTCAGATAGGTGTCACCATGAAATTCTTTATGGTGACAAATACTGAGACTGTTTGCAATGTACTGTATACTCAGGAGGTCTTTATGTAATTTACTGTGAATGTGGGGATGCTTCCAAAAGAGTTAAATAGGTTAAGAGAACTTATTTCAAAATATTGGAGTTTTTTTATTATGGACAGTTATCCCTTGTTGTACAACTGCACTGCAAAAAAAAACCCACACTGCAAGGTCTGGTTTGTGAAATGCAGAAATTCTAGAAATGCAGTCTAGAATTAAAAGCACTTCGTAATTTATCCCTCTTTAGATCCAAACTGAGTAACTTTCAAAAAAAAATAAACAATCAGTACAAAGAAATTATGAAGCTGAAGAAGGGAATAGGAGACCTTATATAGTATTTCTCTCAAAATCAGAAGAAATAATTAGTAAAATCCCTTCCAGCCATTAAGTTTCTGGGCCAAGATAAGGAGACTTTTTGGTTTTGGAATGCTGCAACACCTGCAAGGTAGGATTTTCTGAATGGTCTAAGTGAATCAACTTGCATAGAAAATGTGTTTTACTGATCACATAGGTGATTTCTTAGTTGGTATAAATTTTTTTTGTTATTTTTAACTTAAAAAAATATAGGCAAGTAGTACCTGGACTCTTGTTACTGAATATACCTTACCTCAGTGCAGAGGCTACTGTGATACAAACCAGCTGAAAATAATTTCTTCCCATATTTATTCTTGAATGATTGGTAATATTAAGGTCTTCTTAGTGTGGCTCATAAGTCTTTAAAGCAAAGCCCTGTACTTATAACTTGTTCCATCTTCATTTACTCACAGGAATCACATTTGTCTTCCAAATTCAAGAAGAGAAATCAAAGATCTCCATAGACGTTTGTGAAGTTTATCAAACTGCTATTATAGTGCAGGCCAGTTGTTTCAAGTAAATCACACAGGTCAATTTGCCAGAGGAACTGTTGCAATTAAATAGGAAAAAACACCAGTACTAAAAATAAGACTAACCAAGGTTACTGACAGGGGATTGTGGAAAGACAATAAAAATTTCACCTGAAGAAACATTCCTATTTGCACAGACTATATCTTACCAAAGCTGTTAGATAGTGTTGTCTGTGCTTAATATTTTCATTACAGAGCTTACAGTCCTTGAATCTGTTCACAAGTTTGTATCTTTATTTTCCTTCAGGTGTAGGATTTAATCAGCTTACCCCTCTTACTAAAGGACACACTAGCTTTGGAGAAGGATGCCATGACATTCAAATCACAGATTACATTATTATTAGGTAAGCTTAGAAGAAAGTTGGAGAAGTGCATAGAAATTACAGACCTTATTTATAAGTCTGCCAAACACACTGAGTCTGAAATCTGTTAGAATTCTCTCCTGCTCTCCCCAGTAATTTACATCCTTAGGTGGATTATCATGGTTAAGTCATTACAAAGAGCTTATCTTGGAACACAGGCTAGAAATATTTTTCAAGCACTTCGTAACAGAAAAGACACAAATAGGTTATGAAACAATGAATATTACCAAAGAAAAACATTTTATTTCATTTCTTTAAAATTTGTTCCTCATTTAGAACCTGTTAATTTACAGGAATTTTGCTCTTCCAATAGTTTCATGTTTCTTATCTCCTCTGTGGAGAGATGTGTTGTGGTGATGGTTTCCCCCTACATCTTATGGAAATACCTCTTATAAAAATAACTTACAAGGCATTCATAACTATGGCTTCAGATGCTGAAAAAGAGTCAGAATTGATTTTTGTCAGACTTCCTAAGCAATGCTTCATTAGTTGCACCCCAAGTACAAAATGTATTTGCCCTACAGAAGTGACAGTTACATCTTGGAAAATCTTAGATCAGGAGTAGTCTTTATGACACATACACTAAGAGCAAGAGGACCATTCCTATAAATTTAAATTCCTAGAAACCTGCAAATTTGTTTATCTTGTTCCTTAGCTTCACTGTGAGAACATCATGGAAAACACAGTGCAAATGTTTTACTGCAAGCAAAACATATAACAAAACAGCCTGTGACCTGCTTATAACCCCTTCCCCAAAAAAAGAATCTGGAGCATTATAGTCCAGCCAAATTAACATGAATTCCTGGAATAATGCTGGAACAAAATCCTCCTGCAAACATGTATTTCAGGGAAGAACTTGTAATATAGCAAAATGAATAGGATCCTATGCAGCACATGGAATATATTGTGTGACATATCACAAGCCAGCTGCTTTCTGCGACAGGACAACAGCCTCTGTGCATAGAGAAGAGATTGTTATTATCATATACTTTAATTCTAGTGACAGTTTTTACATGGCTTCTGTGATATTCTCAGAAGAAATCAAAATAAATGAGGTATTCACATAACTCCTAGTGAGAAGCAGAATAGCACAGTCTAGAAAGGTCTGAGGTGGTTTAGTCAGAAAGGAGGACTGAACAAGTGACAGGAGCACAGTCTTCGAGACAAGCACTAATGGATTTATATTTTAGTTATATAGATAGGTGTCAGCAAAACCTTTGGAACACTAAGGATAACAAGGCACATGAAGGCTGGGTTTTCCCTTGTGGGAGATCTCTAAAAGCAGGCTAGACAAACATCATTAAGAACTGCAAAAGGGTCACTGATCTTGCCTTAGGGTGGAGAAAGGTTCAGAAAAGCTCTCAGTGTCCTTTCTGTCCTATGATAAAACATTTTGCTCCTTCTCAGAGCAAAACCTGTTTGCACACTGGGACCCACAGGGCAGGCTCTCCCCCCTCTTTCTGTTCATGACCTCTGACATTTGCCCACCCATTAATCAATTATAGTCTGAAGAGTGAGCATATTGCCAGAAAAGGACTCTGGGGAAGTGACACTCACAGAGCATCTGAAACACAGACACATACAGGCACAGCAAGGTAGAGCTACCTCCAGGTACCCTGCTTAGAAGTCTTGTCCACAGCCTCTAGGAATAAAGCCTCCTGTAGGATTTTTCACTGTTACCATGCCTAAAGGCTCAGCAAACAGCCACTCATTGCAGCCTGCCCACGTGGTAGACCCAGATGGACCATAGCTAATATGGGCTGCACAGTCCATGTGGGAAACACATGGATGGGCTCTGCCCCAGTACTGTGGGAGTGCATAAATTACACATGTGAAATGTGTCAAGCACATGTACACACGCCCTGAATCTTCATGAATTTTTGGTACAAAATAACACCAAGAGTTTTTATTTCAACTGTTTATTTATGTATGAGGAGGGACTTCAGGAAAATCGGTGTAATATTCAAGTTGCAGAAAATAGGAGATATTATTTATCACTGTGTTGTCCAAGTTGTAAAGTTGGATGCCAAGATTTTCCTTACGTTCTGTGACTTTTACTCCTGCACATTTATTACTGTGTTGAATTGGAAACTCTTGCTGCAAAATGTAAATAAAGACACCACAATGTGAGCTTCTGGAGGTAACACATTTTAGCTATCTGAATGCTGCTTTAAGCTGTATCTCTCTTATCAGCACTATTTAGTAGCAGACATTTAAAGCAAATGGGAAGTGAAGTGACTTTAATCTTTCTTGCAATTAATCAGTTGAGTTTTTTCAACATATCAGTGGAGAAGAAAACAAATTAGAAGAGCCAAGGTTGAATTAGTACACTAAATCCAACTCCCAGTTCTTCAGGGCTCAAAATCTGCAGGCACTACTTACTTGTATCTGTTGAAGTAGGACATTGAATACAAACTCTGAAAAGATGAGTTTTACTTCTCAGACTGAATTTGCAAGTCACTGAAATTGTCACTGAACAGGCACAAGTTTTTAACTACCAGCTTTTTCTGTGTGTTGCCTTCCCAATGGAAGGTGGGATTGCTGACTTCTTCATTGGTGCTTCTTCATGTTGAGTAATTACCCTATATCAGGTTTTTTATTTTTTTTTCAGAAANTTTACTCAGATGTCCTTGCAGGGTAGAAGAAAGTCAATTGAGACACAGAGCCAGCATAATTCCCAAAAGCAGTTCTGCAGTCCTGCTCCATGAGTTCTTCAAATCCATTAAAAATGGCTGCTCTTACAGAAAGAGTTATAAGCCCAGCACTTTGTTTCTCTGAGACATTTCTTTATTTTTTGTTTCTCTCACTTAAAATAAAAGTTATCCATTCTGTGTTGACCTTGAAATGCAGGACTTTCAGTGTCCCCTTGCAGAGTTTGGCCTAATACAAGGAACAGCTGGTACCACTAATACTAATGGATTTCCTGGTTTTAGTTCAAATATAGTAAACTTTTAGTTTCACATGCACTAAATCAGAATATAGGTTTTTCATATTTGTTTTTCTCCAGTGAGAATCACAGGCTTTAAATGTACTTTTAGAAATAAAAAAATGGAAAAAGGGAGAAAGAAAGTTGGTTTTAATATGCTGGCAAAAAAAAAAAAAAAATGTGCCATTTTATTTTCTCCCTGCGTT
>VZTT01075778.1:0-13054 GCA_013400855.1 Buphagus erythrorhynchus
GGGAAAAAAAAGATTTTCATTTGTTTTCTGCTTCATTGTTCTCTCACCTTAGTTGGCCAGGCCTTTTGCAGACATCATCTCTGCCTGTAAACCCACAGCATTCAGAAATGCCTCAGGAAATGTTCTGAAATGTCCTCCTTGGAAGCACAATCCTCTCCTTCCTAGAATTTATGAGGGGCCCTGGGAGCCTGTTTCCTTCATTTGTTCCTGGAAAGATTTCTTCTTGGAAAATCCAAGATCTTTATTTATTAATTTATGTTCCTCCCGCCCTTTCAAAGAAACCAACACCTACAAGAGCTCCCAAAAACCCCCAAATGCAACACCCATATAGGAGTCAAATTCTGTGTGGGAGAAGAGGCTAAAGGAGGTCAGAGAACCCCAGATGAAATGTGGAGGTGCCAAGGTTTGGTGTAGATGTGGGGGTTGGGTTCCTCTGACCATCTCCCAGAGTTTAATTTGGGCTCAGCTCATTGGGTCTGTATGACTTTTTTTAAAGCAGCCAAGCTTCACAATCCACAAACTTAATCTTTGATCCTCTTCTTAGAAGGTACTCTGGGTGTGGAGGGGAGAGGAGAGCAGGAAGTGGAGATTTGGACAATTTTGGACATGATTTGCCCACTGTCCTGTTCCCCAAGGAATGGCTCCACGATCAGAAATTGATGTGATGTTATTTTTCTGGCTGCACACGTGGGGGAAAGGAAAACAAAGGCTGAGATTCGGTGGGAAATTGCTCCTGGTTTCCCCAACCTCTCAAAAAGTTGCTGGAGACCCTGAAAGCCTGAAGAGTAACCCAGATTTGGGCTGGTCTCTTGATAAGCACAGATAATGCTCCTGCAGCTCTGAGAGCAAAACATCTGAGGTTTGGGAGGGGTCAGCCAGGAATGACATAGCTGCAAATATTCAGGGACATGAAAGAGCTGCAGGGTTCCACCCAGGAGAGAGGAGAGCCCCAGGGACAGCCCCAAAGCAGGATTTACAGGAAGAGATGCCCAGAGAGGAGCATTTTCCTCTCAGATCTGTGAGTTCAGCATTAACCCTGACCCACGTTGCTTTGTTTTGGAAATGCTCTGCCTGGGACTCACAGCTGAGGTTGTTCTCCCAGGGCTCCTCAGTTGCCTGATTTTGTGGTGAATTGAGCAATATTTGATATTTTCCTTGAGGACCTGGATTGGGGAGTGTGTCTGTAGCGTTGAGGTGCCCTAATTTCAAATGAAACCTCTGTGTGATGCTAAAATTCAAGTTTTGGCTGCAATAGAGTTAATTTTCCTCATAGAAGCCAGCACAGGGCTGTGTTTTGGATTTGTGCTGACAACACAGGGATGTTTTAGTTCCAGCTGAGCAGGGTTTGCACAGAGCCCTTTTTTACACCTCACCCACTAACAAGGGTGCACAGGGAGGGGACACAGCCAGGACAAGTGACCCCGAGTGACCACAGGGACATCCCAGACCATGCTCAACATAAAACCTGAGCAGCCAGTCTGGATTTCCCAAAACAAGGAGAGAAAAGGGGCAGCCCTTCCCCAAACCCTGTCTCTGAGCAAACATCTGCTCTGTCACTGTTGGAAGGGGAATATTGTTCATTTACTGATGGTTTTTATTCCCCCATCAATTAGTGAGGAGAGCAGCTTGGCCCAACTTTGTCAAGCTTTTAATCTGGGCAGACTTTTTGTTGAACTGCCTCTGCATACAAAATGGAATTGGTTCCATTTCCCACTTCCCTCGCCCATCTCCAAAGCTGTTTCATTTGATTGTGTTGGGTGATCTTTGTGGAATTATTTCTTGACTTCTATCTGAAATCCATTGGTAATGGTTATTTAAGCTTTTTCTGTGCTCTCTGGTTGTTTTAATTTCAGGGAGTCCATCAAGGAGTTTAAGTATGTATTAGTTATCATATTGATGGATCAGCCAAGCAAGGAGCATTTGGAAATGCACATATTCCTGTTCCATTGACCTGTGATATTTGAAGGATAAGGCTCTGCATGCCATTAGCAGTTGGAGCATCCATAAACATTCCTCAGCAGGTTTCGATTTGGGTTTGGGATATCTGGAGATTTTTGTTTCCATTAATCCATCCAAGGGTATTAATTGGTTTGTTTGCCATTTATTTAACATTTTCCTTTAAAGGAGTATTGGGTTAGTTTGTGCTTGGCAGACTCAGGGCTCTGCTCCTGCTAAATCAACCCCACTGCTGCCAAATTTGATGGGAAATAAATCCCACTGGAGGCACAAACAGCATCAATAGTTTGCTTGTGAGTCTGCTTGGGGTTGATACAAGGAAAAAGAAGAAACTTTGTGTTCGAGCCAAAATTTGCTTCCCATGATCAGGTGTAGCCTCAGTGATGATCTTTAATAGATATTGTGATTTTCCCACTGCTTCACCCCAAACTCTTTCTGATGTAACTCTGCTAAAATAAGTAGAAACTGGTTAAAACTCGGTGACTTGATGATACATGATCCAAGGAGATCTCCCCAGTCTTTAATTCAGGTGATCCAGATGTGGAATCAATATTTACACCCTCTCTGGGAGTGTTTGGAGACTAAATTCACTGGAGTGTGGAAATCACTTTGTGATCCCTGGATTAAAAACATAAAATGCATGAGCACAGGCTGTGGGAGTGGTAAAGAATATTCTTCTCTTTAAAATTCCACGGGCCCCTAAGGTCTCTGCCACAGTGTCTCTCCAGAGTCCTGGTGACTGCACCAGGAGTTAGAGCTGGTCCTTAGGCAGAGAATTAATCTGGATTATTCTTACAAAACCCATCTCAAGTGAAACTTTTGCCGATATTTTTCCCAGAAGATTCTTCTCTTTCAGTCCAGAATTTTATCAGCAATTCTTATGCTAACAGGGGTCAGGAGATGAGATGTTTCTCACGTTACACTTGAAGCTTCTCATGAATAATGGCCTGTATCACCTCTATTGTCTGTCCAAAACATAAGCAACCAGACATAAGGCCAGAGGAGAAATTTAAAGAGTGCTGAATGAGCCAGCAGGACGGACCAAGAGCTGAGATAGTCGGGGAGTAAAACAAATCCAAGGTGGAGCAGATGGTTATTTGGGGAATATCTGAGCAGATTAACTACCAGGCTCTGGAGAATGAGCCAGGCTCCAGTTCAAAAGTCCCCTGAAATCTTCAGAGCAAGATTAACAGAAGCACAGACGAACATCACTGTAGCCAAAATAAATTAGAGGTCATTATTCCCCAGTGAATTTTCTTAAGTGTTAAGTAGAGCACATCAGGCTTTTCACAGAAATCTGAGGGGGGTTGCCATGCTTAAGACCATCACTTGCTCCTGTGCAAGGGCAATCTGTCCACTTGAAAACAATTTTTATTGTCCTTCTCTCCTTTCCCTCATTATTTCCTTTGCCTTTTTTGTTCTCGCATATCTGTGTGTGTGTGCATTGTGTTTAAAAAAAGAAATAGTTGCAGTTTGAGCAGGATGAGAATCCCCAAAATATGTGGCACTGGAAATTCCCATCGTGGAAATTTTAGTTCCCCCCAGGCCCTTCAATCTTTTTCTTCAGCGAGACTGCAGCTGCCATCTGATTTGTATTTATATATGCTCTTTATAGATATTAATGCAATAACAGATTAAACCTAAAGTAACTGTTACTACACAGAGACATCTCAGGGGTCTGATCTTGCAAACATTAATGCCTCTGAATAACTTTAATCTTGTGCATTGTGTATTTGAATTTAATGGGGACTCTTGCATGCCAAAGTTTCTCACATTTGCGAATGTTTGCTGCAACTTCAGACTTCCCCCATATGTTGATGTCAATTTGTTTTTGCAACCTCAATACGGTTTAGAAACCTCAGCCTCTGATCACGGTTTGTGGATGGCTGTTTTTGCAGTTCTGCTGCATTCATGGGGCCAGATTTCCAATGGGAAAAATGGGTTAAACCCTCACTGCTGACCCCACCTACTCAGACCAAGCTAAATTTCCCTCTCAAGGGCTTCTCCAGGCATTTTTCTTTTTTTTTAGCAAGCCCATAGGTAATGAGAGTTATGATGTGGTAATGCTGTTTCTTCCCAAACCTCTTTCTGAGGGTGAGTTCCTGAAAGAAAGTGGATTGAAAGACTTGGGAAATAGCCCAGTGATGCTGGATAAATAGCTGGAGTGTCCAGGACACAAGGGAGGTGCAGAGCAGTTGGCTCTGCTCCTGTGGAAGGGCTCAAGGTGAACACAAGAGTTCAGACCCTCTGTTGGATCATCTATTTTGTGTTTTTAGATTACAAGAACTGTTCAGAGGATATTATTTTCATTATATTTTTACTAAATATAAGGTTTTGATAAAAAACCTTAAATAGGGTTGAGCTGGGAATACTTTGACAGGCAGCCAAAAATCTTGACCCCCTCCTATAAAGCTGTTGAAGCTCCTGCACATCCTCCAGTGAGCCCAAAGAGCTGAAATTCTTCATCTTCTGCCTCTGAAGCTCTGAATCCCACTCAGAGCACGCTCAGCCTCTTGTAATCCAGGGCTGAAAAGCAGTGCTCACTTTGGAGTTCAATAATAATGATAATTTTACAGCCTAATGTCAGGGTAATAAACTCTTCCACCAGGCGACTGCTGTGACCACCAGGAAAGTTTTATTTCTCCAGGTTCAACAGTTTCCCTGTGACTAATGTACCCTTGGAGGAGAGGTGACTTCCCTTGAGAAAGAGCACTGATATGTCTGTGTTTGCAGCTAAGGCTCACTAACCACTGGCATCAATCTGATAAGCATCTGATAGGGCCCAATTATGCCATTTCTCACTTTTGGAGTGGATAAAATTTATTTTCTAGCCCACAGGAATGTGAATAGATTGGTTTTATTCCTGTACCCTGGCATTATTTAAGATTAAGCTTCTTTTTCTGAGAGTTATCACCATATCTGCCAAGAACAAATCTATTTGTGTGCTATGTTTAAAAGTGTAGGAGAGGGAGGAGAACAATAAGGGGGTGAGAACCAAGGTAAAAAACAGAAAGAAATAATTAGACACTCGAATTAATGAGATACTTGCTTAACTAGTACAAATAATATTGTCCATAACCACTCTCTCCCAAGTTCACACTGCTGGGAAATTCAAGGAATGCACAAAACTGATCACTCTGAATGGCACAAAGTTGTGTGGGACTGTTAAAATACTGGCAAAGCCTTTGGAAATTTATTGTTTTCAATAAAAATGTCAGAAGAAATTCAAAACTTTTATCAATTTTTGGCTGCCACAGCCCTGTAGGAAATCCTGATGTTCCGTATCCAAGGGCTGCACACTTGGAGAGGTCTAGATGGAAATATCTAAAAATTAGGAATACTGCTGGTCAGTCAGGATCTCTTTAACCAGTGAAGAGAAGGGGGCAAGACCAGAGATGGAATGATCTGAACTGCTTTAGAAATGAGTTTCTTGGGAGTGTTTCCACTTGTGTAAGGGGATTCCCTCAATACTTTTGCATCAAAAAATCATTAGTACAGTGCCAGCTCTAAACATGTAATGCCCAGAACTTAAAAGTTCAGTAGTTGGAAGATGCAGATAGATTTTTGTGTGTTTTTATCTGGAGCCCATCATTCTGAAAGTCTTTATAGCATCTCTAGGCACAATTCTTAAAAGAAAAAAATGTAAAAATATTCTTTTAAAAACCAAGTTGGCACCACTAAAGTATTTTTTGTTGATGAAATGGCTGAGGGCACGGTGCTGATGAGGGAGCAGGAGCTAATTGCTGCTGGCTGGCTGATGGTGGACCCTGAGGGCTGTGTAGGGTGCTGGCTCTTGCTCTCAGCTCTGGAGCAGCCTCCAAATTTCATTGGGAATCCTGCTATGGTTCAGTTTTCCACACCTCCAGAAGGAGAAATAAATCCACTGGATTATCATCCAGCCCAAACCCTGTGGCTCTGAGTAGAGATCCCAGCAGGGAGATGGGGAGAGGGGGTAATTAATAAACTCCTTTCTGTGCCTCTGCCTCCTCTCTAGTGTGGCTTTATCCCAGCTCAGGTGGGCCTGAGGAGCTGAGCTTGTCCTGGAACAGCCCAGGATCAGCTGTTCCAGGCTGGGAGCTGCATTTTGGAATTAACTGAGAGCAGAAGTTGCCCCCAGAGATGAGAGCTCTGGCAGGCACAGTCCCTTTGGGCCTGCTGGGAAAAACAAACCTGGGAGCTGCCAATATTTGCATTGTTTTATCAGAGGGTGAGGGCAGGCTGTGGAGAGAGCCTGGACCAAAAATCCCTGGATTTTTTTATTTCATAGCACGGTGAGGAATGGGAAGTTGGGATCACCCCTGCCCCACCCTGGGCTTTGACTCCTCAGCCCATTGTCATTCCAGTGGCAGCACTTTGTCCTTTTTAAAGGGTCCCCCTGTCTCATTGAGGTGCCTAGAAAATACAGAATTGTCCCAACATGTGTCCCTCCCTTTATTTAAGAACTTAAACCATGTCCACCCTCTTCCAGTCTTGTGATTCCATGCACATGCTCCAAATATTTTAGCACATGGATGACACTGAAGGTCTCCTTCAACCCAACCCATCCTTTAATTCTGTGATCTCACCCATCTTCAGGTTTTCCTCTCATTTTCCCACCTACCTTTCAATAATATTGTGCTGTCAGATAATTATTTGTGAAAGGCAGATATTGAAGTGCTTTTATTTGGATGGAAAGGGATGATTGCAGCACTCTGGATTTGAAGAAAGCTGAGGTTGGATTCCCAGCTAAGGAGGCACCAGGGACATTTTACAGGTGCTGGCTGAGGAACAGCACCCTTCTTGCATTGATTGCTTTGATGCTGACCTGTAATTGTTGTATTAATCATGGCCAGGAGCACCAGGAGCATGGAGAAAGTGTCCTTTTAGTGGGAAGAAAGCAATAATGACTATTGCAATGCTGAATTCCCAGAAATGCACAGGACAACGGGCTGGCTCCCAAAGCTGGGTTTGGCCGTGGCTTTGGGCAGTCCAGGTGGGGGTTTTTTGCCTTTCTGTCCAGAAACAAGGAGGCACCTGGCTCTGCTGGCAGGGCCCCACAGTTTTTGCAGGCAGATGCTTCACCACGAGCCCAGATGCTGCCTTTGCCCCAGCCCTGAACAAGGCACACAGTTAGAGAAGCTTTCCCTTCATCAAATTCACTTGCAGTGATCACTCCCCAAACTCCTTTGAGAGAGAGGAGGAGAAGGAGCCTGAGAAAGCCTCCTGAAAGCTTATCCAAACCTATTTTAAAAGAAAAAAAAAATAAAATAGCAATGTGCAAGTCTGTGTGCAGCTACAGCAGAGGGAAGCAGATGCAAGCAAGGCTGCCCATGCCTTGTGAGGCTCTGTGAGCTCCTGGAAGGCAGCCAGGGCTGAAGTCATGGCTGCAGGCAGCAGCACCCTTTTCTCCCTCTGCCTGAGCTGCTCCCCAGCAGGATATCTGACCTTCAGTGAGCCATGGAGCACAAACTGTGCCCTGCAGTGGCCAGGGCTCTGCTCAGAGCTGGGCATCTCCAGGCATGGATGAGCTGTGGGAATCAATGGCAGGAACAGCCCCAAAACCCCTGGGATCAAAGACACCTCCCAGTGTGGAGCTGCTGACATGCTAAAACCACTTTGGGTTGTTTTTCTGTACCTCAGCAGAGGTGGTGTGGTTGTTCCTTAGAGGTCACTGAGGTCCAAAACCTGCTCCTCCAAAACACTGGAGGATCCTGGCACACCTACAGTTGTGTCTTAGTGTCCCCTGCAGACAGAGGATAAGATGTGGTGATGTGCAATATAAATATTTTGCATTTGCCTTCCTATTCAAAGTCCCTTTCGGCCTCACCCCTCCTCATCCCAGATTTCATTTTTTTCAGATTTCTTTAGCCTGCATTCAGCTCTCCTGTTTTATTGCAGAGGGATTGTCTCTGCTTCGACATGATTTATTTATTTATTGTTCTTTGTCTGGGCACCTCAGACTGTGCTTGAGTTGCAGTTATTTTGCAAGTCAGCTCATGGGCACTGTCNTCCTTTAAGGGCAATCTTTGATATTTGGGGAAGTGAACCTTGGAAAACCTTCCTTGTTCCTGTTGTTCCGTTCCTTGTTTTCTCTCATAAAGTTTTTTTTTTTCCTTTTTTTTCTGAACACTTCCAAAGTACACAACCTCCCTGAAAGTGTATTGCTCCCAAAAGAAGGTCTTTCTGTAGGTTTTGACCCAGGTCCATCTCCTATCCCAGCTGCAGCTCCTTTTCCTTTGAGGTGAAGCCAAAGCTGCTGAAATTCATGTCCGTGCTGGAGGTTGAAGAATTATCCGACCCAGAGGAAGGGTTGGGGTTGGTGGGGACACTTCACTTCCAGTTTCCTGTCCAGGACAGCACAAGGGGATCTTTCTGGAGCCAAGATTTGTCTCTCACCACCCATGATCCACTCTTATCTCCTCCAAATCACTCCTTCCTTGCACGGTGGCGAAGCCCCTTGGTTTGAGTTGAGTTTTCAGAGACGGTATTTTGTAAGCTGAGCGTTTTAAAGCACAAAATCTACCTTTTAAGAGGAAAAAATTGCAAATTAGCTCCTCTTAATCATGCTTGTGTTCTGATGAGCTGCACTTTTCCCTTGCCTGTAGCTCTCTGCTTCTCCAAACAATCCCCCCAACGCCTGCAGGAAGGGAATTGCAATGTGCTTGGCAGCTCCGTTCTGCAAAGCCTCGACAATTTTTTGTCATCGATCCAAAATATCTTATGCCAGTTCACCGACGTGAGGTCACCCTAATTTCATCCCAGGGCTGCTGGTAGAGGTTTTTTTGGTGTCTGTGTGTGTGTCCTGCCTGCCCTCACCCCCTCCCCAGCTCGTTTTGTTGGAGGTTCAGTCGCTGTGTGAGGCAGCTCCATCCTCGGCGCGTGTTGTGATCTGGGAATTTGGTGGCTAATTAAAGCCTTGGCCCTGCAAAACGAGGCTGCACATCCTGCCCTGGGACACCCTTGACCAGCCTGCAAGAAAAGCAGGCTCCTCTTCCCTAGAAAACACCCAGCAGCAGAAAATACCTGTCTGCAAGAGAGGCTGTGCAGCTTTCACACAATAAAAAACAAACCCTGTGTGATTTCTGCTCTGAGCAGAGCTTGGGGTGACACCAAACCTTGTCCAGCGTGGCCTCAACATCCCCCAAAATCTCACCAGGATGAAATTTTCTTTTCTCTTCCCTTTCTGGTCACGTTTTACCAGTGGAGTTACTCAGCGAATTAATAGGTATAGAAATGCAAAGCTCTTTTCTTATTACACGCCATCGATCTGATTGCAGTGTCATTAATTGAAAGACTCGGGAAATGTGATGGATGGTTCAGTTCAGGATTCCACATTCGTTTTGGCATAGCCCTGCAGGAGAAAAGCTGCATGAAGCTGATTGAAGGGCTCTTTTTGTCTGACATGAATTATTCTTTCATTGTCAAACCTTGTAACAGCATTCAGACATAGGGAGATTTACAATGTGAAATCCTAAATGGGGTCTATTCTTAAAATAAAATTAGAAAAAAAAAAAGAGAGAGAGAGCTTTATCTTGCAACGTTGAAAATAGCTATGTTTAAAAAAAAAAAAAGACAACCCCACAACTATTCCTCCAAATTAAATATCTTCTGCAAAACCCAAGGGGCTGATGTTTCTCACTTAATTTTAAATTATTCCGATGGTGAGGCCTTAAATGAATAAAACAATTGCTTTAATCACATAACAGTTGTCAACATTTTTATTACATTCAAATATATTTGTTTGTCTGAGAGGGTTTGTTTGTTCTCCCCACTGCTGTCATTTCCCCAGCAGAACGATTTGTCCGATTAGCTGGGAATCCTGCTCGTCCCAGAAAATCACACCAGGCTTTCCTTTCTCTTTGGGGGAAACCTAGGTGGACGCTGCCGAAATGTTTATTTAAGGAAAGCATTCTGCATTTTAGAAAACATTAGGAAAAAACACCCCACCAGCTCTGTGTGCAAAGATTTCAGCTTTTCCCAGCTGCAGGCAGATCTTATCAAGTGAGCTTTGGTGGGATTTTGGTTTATATATATATATTTTTTTTTTTAATTTAATTTTTTTTTGGTTTTTTTTTTGCTGTTGATCCCGGATAGTTCCGTGGTTGAATTCTGTGGGTTCTTTTGTCTGTATAAAAATTCGTGCCAGGCTCTGAGGGCTGGGGAGATGCAACCATTCAAAAGCAGCAGAGAGGAGCAGCCCCGCTCCTCTTTACACCCCCAGATCGCTGTGCAAAGTTGATGAAGAGTTTGGAATGCCAAGCAGCCACCCAACTTGTGGGCTCATTTAAGAATAAAACACTGAAATAACATTATCCGAGATGGGAATCAATGTCATGCCTGTTACAAGTGCTGGAGCTGGGAGAATAGCGAGATTACACAGAGCAGGCAGATTAGATGAAGAAGAGTATTCGATTACATTACATCTGATTAGTGCTGTCTATTCATCTGTGTGGGGCTTTTTTTATTCTTAAAGAAAGCTGGCTTATTTTATGGCAATGGGGTATGTTGAGAAAGCTAAAAGCTGGAAGAGTTGGATGTAAAATAGCGTTGGGAATAGGCAGCTCTCTGTTTTAACCACCTTCCTCTCTCAGCTCCCTTCCCACCCCCAGATCTGCGTGCCCAAGTGCTTTAGCAGGCAGATCACCCCAGGAATGACCATTTTTTATTATTATTTAACCACTTTTCACCCCCAGAAAGGCACGGAGTGATCACTCTGTGCCTGACCCACTAAACAAACGCCCCTTCCCACCTGAGCTGGACTTTTGCAGGCAGCGAGAGCGGCCGGATGAACGAGATGAGTAATTCCCATTAAAGTGGGGAAAGATCCTTTTTTTTCCCCCCCAGACTAAGGAATAAACGGCATTGATGGGAAATGTTGTCCTCATCCCCCGCCCCTTCCCCCTGCCTATCTGCATGGAATACCCTCCCAAACGTGGAATTTTGAAGGTCTCATTGTTCGGCGAGAGGGTTGCGATTATTTTTGTAGGGTTTTTTTGTCGTTTTTATTTTTTTTGAGGAGGGTTTTCCATGCCCTGGGAGCGGGGCTGGTCCTGCCAGGGATGCAGAGCCCGGCCACTGCAGGTGCTCCCCAGTTCTCCTGCAATTCCAAAGTTTGGGAATGGAGCTGCCTGGCTGTCAGAGCACAGCACCCACCGAGCAGCGGGGTTTTTTCCAGCCCCTTCTTGCTTTATTTTCGGGCTCAGCTCTGGGATGCTCCCACCAAGGGCTTCTCGGGGCACAGCCAGGCTGTTCCTGCAGCTCTCCTTTAATCTTGAGCATCTTTAGCAGCTCCAACCTTCCAGCCACTGGCTGTTCCTAAAAGGTGAGGGAGCTGGGGAGGGGATGCTTTCATTAGTTATTTGAAATTGAAGATGATTTAATTTCTTTTATTTTATTATTTTTTTTTAATTTTTTCTTTATGCTGTTTCAAGCTAAACAAACTCAGTTCCTCCGAGCCCAAAAGCAGTGAGGGGGGAAAGCCTTTGGTGTCACTAATTAGACTCCCACGGAAGCTGAGATCAGGAGAAAGGGAGATAACGAGAGGGTTTGTGCAGCCTTGCAGGGCTTTGAGCAAATTCTACAGGAGGTGGGGGGGGGGAAAAAAAAAGCTTATTCTCAACCCCAAAACTCTGTGAAACCGCTTCATTTTTGGAGTTCCCCGCACTCCGAAACGCGGGCTGGATAATTTCTGCAAATTCAATTAGAGTTTGGAGCCCGTGGCCGCTCTGATCAAATCTGTGTAAATAACATTGTCCCCAGCCTGTGTTGTCACCTCTGAAATGCTCTCTGGATCGCAGCCTAGCTCTGTCTTTTCTTGTGGTGGAGTCAGGGTGGTGCTGGATTTCGGAGCTTTTTGCAGTTTATTGCTTTTGATTTTGTTCAGGGCTTTTTGTTTTAAATTTAATATTTTTTTAGGGGTTTTTTGTTGGGTTTTTTTTTTTAGCCCGTTTTGACTCTGACAGTTTTTAAAGGTGAGGCTCATTTTGTGTGAGGTTAAGAAGAAGGAGAGAGTAAAAGGTACCGTATCTTTCTTCTTAATTGTTTGGCTTAAGTCTAAAACATCTGAAAAAACACCCTTAAAATTATCTTAGAAGTAACAGTCGCTTAAATTAATAAAAAATAGGAACAGATTTAGCTTACCCTCTTTATGGACTTAACTTCAGGAAATTAGGCATCCACTCTGTCTCCTCTGCAATAATCAGTTTCTTATCTAACAGATACGAAACGACCAAACACATCTTACACCATTCTCATCCCTTAACTCAGGAACAATTCCTCCAAAAAAAACCAAATGGAAGCGCTGCTACAGCTCAGAGCATCTTTTGCTTTAAACCCTTTTGAGTCCCCCCGTTTATTCCCATCCCAGCTCAGCTTAATTCCCTTTTATTGTGTCGTTGGGCTGAAAATATACAGTGCCATGCCTAATTGTGCTGCTATTCCACATTAATAACCTGGAACTTTGCATCCCAACGAGCGAGGAGCACAGAAAAAAGGCAGAAACAGATGCAATTATTTGTTGCTGGCTAAGTTACTGTACGTGACCCAGGTGCTGGAGGATTATTTGCATGTGTTTCTCACCTTTGTTCACCCAGACACATGGGGATCTCGAGCTATTGCTGACTAATTGATAGTTGTAGTAACTGCTATAGGCTCCTCGGATTAGAAATGCATGCAGACGTGTGTCTTGATTCAAACATTAAGGAACACACACACTCTCACTTACTTACACGGGCAGAAAGTCTTCATACTATTAGAGGTGTGTGATGGAGATAGCAGGACATAAAACAGAAGAGAGAGAGGCACAGGGAGAGAGAGAGAGACAGAGACAGAGAGATGGCATGCAGCATATATACCCCTACAAATAGTTCTAAAATGCGTTTGCAAATGCAGAAGTCTTCAGAACCATCCAACAGTTCAGCACAACCCTTTTTATCTCTTCTCTGCGGGACGTCTCCATCCAGATTACTCGAAAAAAAGCGGAAAAGGTGAGAGCTCTGCCATCTTAGCTCTGAATTCATCTGATTTCCTTTTTTTTTTTTTTTTTTTTTTTTTTAATTTCCCCCCCCCCCCCTCCTTCTTTTTCTTCTCTCCACTTCCTTTCTTTTGTGTGCTCTCCCGC
>VZTT01075778.1:13115-35042 GCA_013400855.1 Buphagus erythrorhynchus
AAAAAGGGTTCAGGGCTGCATTGTCAAAGCCATGGTTGCCTATTGTTTCTTAGCCTTTCACTGCTCTGCTTTTCCGAGCCTCTTTCCCTATCAGTGGCCCCTGTCAAGGGGAGGAGTAGGGAGAAAATTGCAAGAGTTAGTCGTCCTTTTTATTGCACACTGTTATGATAAACAGCCCCAGCAATACATCCCACAAAATTAGGAATTATAACGACGGGACGGGGGGGGAAAAAGAAATTTCTTTGTAGGTTTGCGTTTGGCGCTGCCCTTATGTCAAAAGCTTGGTTTTCTTAGGAAAGACTTTTGTATTGGTGTTGTGTTTTTTTTGGTTTTTTGGTTTTTTTTTGCCCAGCAAAAAATAGAGGCAGCTGCAAAGTGAACAGTGAGCTATTTAGCCACAAGGTAAAAATTTCCTGTTGCTATTTGGATACTGATGCTTTTCAATTTTAAAGGTGTGTGTGGGGGGGAGGAAGCATGACTGAAAGCATTTCTCTAGCTGTCCATCCATTCATCCCTCCATCCATCTCTATTTTATGTTTTAAAGCAATGGAAAGCGGGTTTTAAAAAGGCCAGGGAGGCTGTTTGCAAGTTGGTTTTATTTGAGGGGAAAAAAACAAAAAAATCTCTCAGTGCAGAATGAGGTTTGTGTTTCAGCTGATTGAATCTTGTGCTGGGGGATGAGTGTCCTGCTCGTGCCAGAAAGTGCTGCTTTGTCAGGGCATTCCAAGTAAAATCTTGTCACAATTTCTTCCTTTAGTGGTGGAGAAAAAAAATTAATATAGACAGGAGTTTACTTGACATTTGAGCATGTGTTTGATTGTCTTGTGTGCACAGGCCAGCTCTGCCCGTGTTCAAAACTTCAGGGAGGTTACAAAGTCATGGCCTCAAAAGTTTTTTTGTTTTACTGCGTTTGAGGTGAAATTGTTGAGAGGAGAAAATGATTTCTACAAGGGGGCTGCCCAGAAGAGTGCAAACATATTTATATGTTCAAGCTGTAAATATTTCACTCATTTCACTTTCATTATTATTTTTTACTTGCCTTAAAAAAAAAAAAAAAAATCTAACAAAGTGAAAGAGAAGCAATTGCGATTAGGTTTATGCTTTTAACTATTTCTGTAAATTTGAGCATCATCCTTTCAATCCTTAAATTTATCCTCTCTGCCCTCAGTGTACAGGATATTTAACAGTCCGGGGGTTTAATTTTTGCAAGCCTATTATTAAGTTCTTTTGGCTGAGCTGTTACACGATCAGAAATTATTAAAAGCAAACACTGCAGACCGCTCAAACATGTGCTGCTTGAGGCTGAATATCTGAGCCATTGCAAACGTCTCGTGCTATTTTATCACGTCTAATAATACCAAGCAGAGTGCTTGCACGGATCTAAATATGGTTTAAGTCTTAAAGAAGAGAAATTCTCCTCAAACTGCTGGGTCCTTGGGCTTGCTTTTGGCTCTACTGCAGGACATCGAGTCGGCCGAGCTCCCGAATGAGAGGTTTTGGTGGGAATTTAGAAAGGGGGCCAGGATATTTCACCTGGATTCCCTCTTAACTCTCAGGATGCCGAAACAGAAGTGATCTGAGGACCAAATTCTGCCAGCCCATCCTGCAGACAACTGGCTTTGCCTTTTCTCCCCCGTGCTGGTGCGTTTTACACTCATTTATTGTCCCGCACCGCCAAGTTCTAGGTCAAGTATGCGCCTGTTTGGAATATCTTTATGTTTGAAACTTTTTTTTTTTTAAAGAAATGATGAAAGAACTCTGGCCTTGTTTTAAATCAAGCTCTGAATGCAGCCGAGGCCACCCTGGGAGCACAATGTTTAATTTCCATTCGACATCTGCCTTATATTTACCATTGCAGCCCAGGGTCTGCGTGGAAGGAGCACTTACCGTTGATAAAAAGTTTGGCATCTCTTTTGTCAGAGGTTGTAATTTCTGTTCTCTCAATCTGGACTGTCATTTTGTAAAATCTTTTGTCACCGGAGCTGAATGGAAAACCTGGAATGTGCAAGAGATTAAAGAATGGGGGAAGAGGATTCAAATGTGCAGAGCAATTCTGGGCGCTTCACTCTCGCAGACAGATGGTGCCTAATCCTGATTTTTCCTTATTCCAGTGTAAATTCCGAGCTGTCCCCCTGGATCCACGGCTGAATACTGATGAATCAGGATCAGGCCTGGCTCATTTCTCTGCTTTTTGAGGTTGTGGGTTTATCTGGCAGAGCTTTCTGCATGCACAGCTCTGGTTTTGCACTTCTGGTGAGAGATGCCCACTGAGTGACTCCACCACAGGGGTGCCAACCCCGAGTCCCACTCCTCCCTCCTCCTCCTCCCTGACCTTCCAAACCCAGGAATAAATATTTGAATTACTTGAGGTGTTTTCTTTAGGTAGGTCTGGGCAGGGAAGTCTTAGAGCTGAGGGGGAATTTGGTGTGTCTGGACATTCCAGAGGGGCAGGGGAGTGTGGTGGTGCTGGCTGAGATGTCAGGTTTGCCAGGGGGGAAAACAAGTTTTTTTCAGAGCAAAAGCAGAAACATTTTGCCCCACAGATGAATTTTGCTGCAAAAAGGGTGATTTGAGGGGAGAGCTGTTCCAGTCTGATCTGTTTCAGGTGGAGAAGGGAAAACTTCACTCTGTGTTTAATTTTGTAAATTTATTTTTATCTCATTAATCAAAACAACTTGTGTTCACGCTGCTTTTAATATGAGAATATAAAATGTTTTCTTTTGCCCCAGATTCCATTCTGTAATCTGAAGTTCTCTGTGTGGTGTCAGCTCAAGTCCCAGACACCAATTTCACTGTTTCTTGTGGGATTTCAGTGAGCAACCCTTACAGTTCTGTTCTAATAAATAAATATATCTCTTTTTTTCCCCCCTCTCGTAGGAGTAACTTCAGTGGGAATTGCTCATGAAAAAGGATCACCTGGATTCTTCTGGAGCTGGGAGTCAGGGCCAGAAATCTCCAGGAAAGACCTGCCCAAGGCACAAGAGGAAGATCTCACCTCTCCAGAGGCTCCATCACCCCTGGAGCTTCAGGCAAGGACCATTTCCCTTCCTCATTTCACTGGTGAGTCCTTACGAGTTCTCACACGCAGAAATTGTGTCAGTGAAGTTTTATTTCATTGAAATTTAATGAGAATTTGCTGCATTCATCAGGGTTCTTGTCCTGCCAGTGCCCAGTGTGCCATTGCACACTTGTGGAGGGTTTATAGAGTCCAAAATGCAGCAAGAGCTACCCCAGAGAGTTGTGTCAGGAAAAGCTGAACCCTTGGATTATGAGTCTTTTGCTAGTCCTAAATCCATTTTGTGTTGCCACTTTAAATCCCTGATTAGGCAAGCCTCTGCCTTTTTAGGATTTTGGGGTTTGCAAAGCCCCAGAACTGAGCCACTGCCATGAATTTTGTGTCCAGGTGGGCTCTGCATGCCATGGGCAGCACCTTCCCAGGGATTGTCCTGGTTTCCTTCTCCTTGTTCATGGAATTTATCCCTTGATAGGAGCAAAGCTGGACAGGTAGAAAAGAGATTTGTTAGAAGTGCAGGAGTCTGAAATAAGGCATGAAATGAACTTTTTATCTTCCAATGGGAAAAGCCTGCTTGGAGAGACTCAGGCAGGGGAAGCTGTGGGAGAAGTGTGGAGTGAAAGACCAGCCAGGCAATTATTCTCCTAATGGGTGAGATGATGTTGGTTTTCAGGAAATCAGGGCAAATTTGTGGTTAACTGTGTGTGCTGGAAAGATTCTGACAGCCCCTGATCTGTGGGAAGTGTCACAGCATCAGTTGGATGCTCCAGGTGCAGGTGGGAATGTCAGGGATCTGTCCTGCTCAGACTGGAATTCCCTGAGTTCAGGCAGTTTTGTGCTGGCAGATTCCACTCCTCCCTCTGCAAAACATGAGCCAGAGTTTAACCAAACCAGGACTCTGAAAGTGAGCACAGCAGAAAACTTGCATGTGACAATATTGGCAAGACAGAGAAAGAATTCTTTAATAATTGTTGCTTTCTTTCCAGCTCGGGTCAATTGTTCTGTTTTGGTGCTGTGTCAGTGCCTTGTGTGCTCAGATCTGCCTTAATTCACATTTCAGAACATTATTTCCCTTTGCAACAAGGTGGTTTGGGTGGGAAAACGATCTGTGGTACAACTCCAGTTGTATTTATGCACCTGCAATCTACTCCATTGCTTTTCATCAAGCTGTGCATGGAATTCCCACTTTTATTGACAGGAATGCATTTTCCTGAGCCAGGGTGGTGGGTGTGGAAATGCTGGGCCTGTCCTGAAAATCATGGGCATTGCTTTGTTTCTTTACATTTGCTTTGACTACGAAGGACTAGACCTGAGTGTAAGTTATGGGTTTAAAAAGGGAATTTCACAGATTGTGTTTCCACCTGTTCTTTTGGTTTCCCAACATTTTTTTTGTCCAGTGTTTCAGAAGGGACACTCATGTCTGGTGTCACCTTGTATGGCCTGGTTGCTTTTCCAGTTGCTGCAGGACTTAGAGGCATTTAGAGAGTTTTAGATGGGATTTTGGGAAGGAATTCCTGGCTGGGAGGTTGGGGAGACTCTGGCACAGGGTGCCCAGAGCAGCTGTGGCTGCCCCTGGATCCCTGGCAGTGCCCAAGGCCAGGTTGGGCACCCTGGGACAGGGGAAGGTGTCCCTGCCCATGGGATGAGCTTTAGGGTCCCTTCCAACCCAAACCATTCCATGATTTCTGTAAGTTTAAGAGACCAGTTCAGACCTTTGCCAAAGTCAAAACGAGCTCTGCACTGTGGGTAGTTTTTCCATCCTTCACAGCTTTTCATTTTCTTGCCCAGCTTCATCCTGTTTCATGTGGCAAAACCACACAGGAGTGAGATGAAGAAGTTCCAGAGAATATTCTGAGGAAACCCCAAACACAGTGGGACCCAAACCCCTCAGGAACGTCCCAGTGTTGGCTTTAAGAGCAATAAAACACTTGCAAGTCATGTTCTACTTCCTCCAGAATTTCCCCCAGCCTTTGTTTCTGGTTCTTTTCCCCCCATTCTGTTGATAACCACCCTGATTTCCATCTCTGGCTCACATTGCTGCCTGTGCATAGAAAATCCTGCCAGTTTTCTGCCAGGTCATCACCTTTTCAACATGCAAATCCCTCCTAAAACCTCCCTTCTTCAGTATTGACCACGTGAAATGATTTATTCTTCTGAAATATCTGCATTTTTGTCAGGGCTGTGGAGGGATGAGCCATCTCTGGAGGAACTGGGTGCTATTTGCACTGTAACCATGGCTCTTTCTACTCATTTTTGGGTTTATTGTGAAAGAAGCTTGAGTTAAGGCATCATGTCAAGGGATTTCAGTTATTCTCGGGATGCCTTTTTGAATTCTGTATAAATAATGGGTGAGCAAAAAATGAAATTGATTCAGGGATGCAGCTCAGAAAAAAACACCCANTTTGAATTCTGCATAAACAAAAAAAATGAGCAAAAAATGAAATTGATTCAGGGATGCAGCTCAGAAAAAAACACCCAATTGGTTTTAAAATTCAGGACTGGGGAGGGAAAATCAAATGGTGGTGGTGACTGCCCAGAGCAGACGCTCTGGAGGGAGGTGACCCTGGACCTGGAGGGTTTTTAAGGTTCTTTCTCACCTTTCAGTGATTTCATGAACACCAGTGGAGGATTTTTCTTGCTGGAAGCCACAGGGTGGATGACAAATGGGATAAAACCCAAAATACTTTGGTTGGATCCCAGGAAGTTGCAGCAGAAACCTCCTCAGGTCCTTTCCCACTTGATTTGGCTCAGAACCTTGGGTGGAGTCACAGAACTGATTAAATTAATCTTTTTTCCTCTTTGGACAGTATTTCTGTATTTAAAGGTCCTGAAATCTGCAAATGTCACAGTGCTGCTCTCTGCTTGTTTGATAAAAATGCATTTTTCTATTTGCACATATTATCTTTTAGTAGGATCTTTTTTCTTTTTAGCTACTGCTTGTGTTCCCTCTTTAAATTATTGGGCAACATATGATAATAATACTAGTAATAGTAGTAATAATAATAATGGTATGGATATAAGAATATCAGGTACCAGAAATGTTCTACCAAACCCTAAATGCCTCAGAGAATCTCTGGTATAGATCCTGTAGGACAAGCTGTAGGTTTGGGGCTCCTCCAGGAAGAAACTTGTCCAAACTTTCTCTTACCTGATTTATTTTAGCCATTCCTACTAAAATCCCAACCTCTGGAGATGCAGAAAGTACCTTGTGAGCTTTTTTCCCCCCCTTTTTTTTTTTTTCCTGGTGGGATTATTGCTCTCTTTCAACACACAGTGATGGGGAAGAAGGGATCCCAAAATGAGATTACATCTGTCAGGTTGTCTTGTTTTTAAAAAATTGTGATTTGTAGAAATCAGGCAACTCAATCTTGGCTCTTCAGCCTCTGCTTCTTGGTGCAAAATGCTCAGATTTGGCTGGCTGGGAGAATTCCACTGTGCAAATATCAGCCTGCTGAGGCTTTAGGAGCTTTAGGAAACAGGTCTGGATCATGGAACATTTCTTCATTGTAAGAGCTGCCCTTAGAATATATTTATTACCTTTTTATTATTATTTTTTTTAAATTTTTATTTTACACCTGTAGAAACTGTGAGCAAGGAGAAAAGATTTGCCAGTGTTTAGCAGTGGATTCAGCCTCAGATAAAATCTAAGCCCTTAATTTAAAGGAAAAGCTGATGGGGAGTTTTTCACTAAGACATTTTTCTATTGAAAACTGTAAGAGCTCAGCGAGTTAAATCCTGGGAGAGGCTTTTTTTAATATCTCCTTGCAAAGAAATGGAGGAAGAGTTCAGTTTTGCTGAAGTTTTCAAAATTGCTGGAAGAAGCACAAATACTTGTGTGTCATCTCACGTGATTTAAGATGATCCCAGAGCTTTGTGAACTTTCCAGAGGTGACTCAACTTTTGTAGGTGCAGTGGGTGTAGAGGGGAAAATGAAATGGGGAGACAGAGAATGGAAGGAATTAGAGGGAGGGAAGCAAATAATCCAGTTTATAGCTGAATTCAGTAATTAATAAAATGATGGTAAATAAAAGTAGTGAGAGTTTAGTGTTGGATGGGTGCTATTTAATTTTGTGATAGAGAAATGGAAACTTTTGTAAATGATATTTTGGGATCTTCTGGGCCATCTGGTTTGGGGACAGTGCTCAGAGCAGCTCAGACCAGGGGCTGGGTGACAAACCCTCGTTGTCCTGAGGTTTAAACCAAACTTGTTGTGGCTGCAGATGACAGGCTGAGCTTCCCAGAATTCTTGTTGTCCTTTCAGTGTGTGCTTCATCAGCCAGGCTGTGATTAATTGCAGCAGGGCTGCTTTTAATTTGAAACAGAATCTCAGGCTGAGCTTTCCCTTGATGTACAGATCACATGTGGGCCGGCTGTGCTGATCTGTAAAAAAATATGCATTTGCTATACAGAATATTATATGTTTTAATTGCATAGATGTATCTATCTAATACATCTATTTATCTATTTAATCAATATGTATCTATCCATATAAATGAATATTTGCTCTCTATTCAGCCATAATCTCAGCAGTACTTCTGCCACATGTGTCTGTGCTGGTGTGGAAGTCACACAAGCCCTGTGTGAGCTCAGCTGCTTGTGGCACCACTGGAATGTGCCTGATGTGTGTCCCCTTCTCCTGGCAGTGCTGCTGAGCTGTGTCCTGCCCTTCCCTGCACAAAACCAGGGATCTGTGGCCTGTCCCTCCTCCAGCCTCCCCAGGGACCACATTTGCTGCCTGCTGAGCTGGGTCTGACCCCTGAACTCAGCAGAGTTCCAAGTCCAAGAGCCAAGACAGAGGCAGTTCCTCTGGGATTTGGGCACTCCAGTGGTGCATGGAATCATTAAGGTTGGGAAAAACCCCCAAGATCTTGAAGTCCAACCTGAGGTGGGAGAACAAACTGGGAATGGCTTGGTTGGGATGCTCAGAGCAGGGCTGATGTGGATGCAGAGGTTAATTATGGCAGGTTAATTAGCTCTCCCCATGGAGCAGTGCTGAGCAGGGAGGGCATTGTCCCTCTCTGAGGTCACAGCTTGAGAGCTGTGTCCAGTCTGGGTCCTCACTGCAAACAGGACCTGGAGGGGCTGGAGCGTGTCCAGGGAAGGGAATGGAGCCCCAGGAGGGGCTGAGGGATTTGGGAAGGGGCTCAGCCTGGAGAAAAGGAGGCTCAGGGGGGTCCTTGTGGCTCTGCACAACTCCCTGACAGGAGGGGACAGCCGGGGGGATTTGGGATCTGCTCCAGGGAGCAGGGACAGGAGGAGAGGGAACAGCCTCAGGGTGGGCACCAGCAGGAATTTCCACATGGAAAGGGGGGGTCAGGGATTGGCAGGGGCTGCCCAGGAGCGTTTGGTGTCCAAGGAGCCACTGGATGTGGCAGTCAGAGCTCTGTGGGGATGGGTCACAGGTTGGACTTCACAATCTTGGAGGTTTTTCCCAACCTTAATGATTCCATGCATCACTGGAGTGCCCAAATCCCAGAGGAACTGGCTCTGTCTTGGCTCTTAGACTTGGAACCTGCAGCTCAGGCTGGAAGGTTTAACTCTGCGTGGTTTAATTCTGGAGTTCCTGGGACCAGTCCTGAGACAGCTGGGCAAAGCAGCTATGACAAACCAACAACCTGAAATGCCCCAGGCTGCACACTGGGAGATAAAAACCTCATGAACTACTAAAATAATTTCATTTATGTGACATTCCAGGCTGATTTTAAGAGGGTGTGACTTCAGACATCTTCATGAACTAATCCACCCTAAAGGTGGGCATTGCTTATGATGCTCACTGGGTTTTTTACAAGAGGAATAGAAACAAGAACCCAAATTCTCATCTCTTGCTGCTTTGTCCCCCACTGTAACATCAGTTCAGTTCAGTGGGATGCTTCACCACAGGCTCTAGAACAGGAATATTACAGTGGTTGCAAAGGAATGTATGATTTTATGGAAAACTATGGAATTACTGGAAGTTGTGAATCTGTTCTTGGTGATTTCTGTATGGATTTCAGTGAAGTCTAAATTTTGGGAAGTGATTCTGGCTTTAGGAAAAGACTGACAGACACTGGCACTGCAAACCAGAACTGTGCAAACCAAAAACACAGATGAGGAAATTTGTGTCAGGATCTCTGTCAGGTACAATTTAAGTTGGGATATTTAGATAGAATTAAATAGTTTGTGGGGAAAATTCATGCTGGGCTGGATCCTGGACTGGAAGCTGATTAAACAGCCAACAAACTGGTGGGAGTCTTTCAGGGAGCTCCAATGGATTTTTGGGTTAAATTCTTCCCAACATGTGGATTATCTTACCTTGAATTACTGACAGGGGGGTTCTCACCCCTCTGAACAAGCTGCTGGCAGAACTGAGCCACTGCATGGTACAAAGTGAGCTCAGTGTGGATCCTCAGTATTTTAAAACCCACCAGATTCAGGGTAATTCCTCTCAGCAAAGCAATCCTGTGCTCTGAGCTGTGCCAGGAAAGGCAGAGGCACTGTCAGGTCAACAGCTTTCATTTCCTATTGAGCTTTCCTGGAGAGCTGAGTCACATTCTGCTCCAGCCTGCAGGAGCACTCACAGGAATATCTCAGCCCATCCCCTGAGTTAGTGTGGCCCCCACAGATGGCAGATAATTCACTTAACTGAAATGGTGAGGGACTTTCTCATTATTTTATTGAGTTTACTGAGTGCAGTGAGCTCAGGGATGGGGCTCATTTGAGCAGAAGCCTCTGAGTACCACAAATCTCCTCCCTTCCCCTTTACAATTTCTTCTCATGCTCTTCTGGTTCCCCTTCGCTCTGGATCTTCCATATTCTTCAGAATTAAGATTTAGCCTTGTTGATTTATTTATAGATTAGTGCAGCCTGGTTTTAAAGTTGGAGAAGAAACCAGAAAAGCAGAATTTGCTGTTCATCAACTTGAATGTCTCTTCCTTTGCTCTGATAAGCAGCTCAGCTATAACCAGAATAGCAGATATGGATACAACATAATAGTTAGGATATAATTTATATTCTTATTTTTAAAAATGACAAAAAAAATCCCTAACTGATTGGTAATTAAGCTGTTTTGCAGTTATTTTATGGTTTAAAATAGGGTAGAAATGTGCTTGTTTTTTCTTGGCCATGGTCTCAGCACTGATCCAGGAGCTCTGCACTTGTTGCCAAAGGTTGGGATTAGAGCAGCTGAGACCTGGATGTGGTGGCACTGCAGTGCTCCTCCTCTGTGGAACAGGTGAATTCCTAAAAACAGCAATTAAAAAAAAGAGATTTAGGAACCTCTTCTTAAAAATAACACAGTGCTTCAGTTCAAGAGATGGCATTAATTGGAGGCAGCTAATTCCCATGGCTTCCAAAGTTTTTTACTCTTTGTTGATGCTGAACTTAGTAAATCACCCCCTGGCTTAGTAAATCACCCCCTGGTCGAGTAAATCACTCCCTGGTTGTGCTTGGTGCCTTCTAAACTTGCAGGAATAGAAATAAAAAGCCTTGGACAGTTATGGGATGGGTCACAGGGACTGTGTGATCATTTTGCAGGTCACCTTCACCCCTGTAGTGTTCTGTTCAGGCAGAGATAAAGGCTGGAGCCTTCCCTGTCCCAGCTCCTGGCTGTCTGTCCAGTCCTTCTGCCCTGTTGTCCTGTTTTAATTTGGTTGGGAGCTCCTCCTAATGAGCTCTTCTTCATCCACAGTGTCCTGGGCTGGCTGCAAACTGGAATTCATCCCAAGGGCTCAGAACTCGCAGGGTCAGTGGCTCAGAGTGGCACAAGAAGCTCCTGCTGGACCCAGTGACCAGAGCAGAGCATTTGTGAGGCCACTTTGACTTTTCTCCAGCAACAAAAATACCAGTGGGGATTTTAAGGACAAAAAAGTCACCAAAATTCCCCTGCACAAAGAGCCCAGGGGAAGGGAGAGACCCCTCTGTCCGTGGCACTGCTCACTTCCCACTTTGCTGCTCAGGGCTCGGGCACCTTCAGCTGCAGGAGGTGGAAAGATCTGAGAGAACAAACCCTGAAATGATATTTCCCTCTGCTTAAAAGGCAGAGAGAGGGGTGATCCATCCTGCTAGGCCTCCAAGTTGTCTCTGTTTGCACATTTGAAGTGTCTTTATTTGCTGCTGGCTGTTATTTTGGGTAGGTGCATATTAAATACGAAATATTTCATATTTCCCCAGCAGTAATTTCTGGATAAACTGCAGAATCTGTGGGAACAAGCAGGTCCTGGATGCTGCTGGTGACACATTGGTGGCCCTGCCTGCTGCCACTCTTTACCAGCACTCCTCGTGTGCTGGAGACAGGGAAAGGGGGGGTTTGGGCCCCACAATATTATGTCACAAAATAGAAAACACCCGACCCTGCAGCAGCTGTAATGGCATAATGGGATAAGTGTGAGGGAGCAGCAGCAGGGTGTAATGGGTACTCTGAGATGGGGCCTCTGTGTTTACCTGGATAGAGGAAAGCTGGGGAACAGGGACAGGGACAGTGACAGTGACAGTGTAAATACTCCAGGGGGTGGCTGTGGCTGAAGGGAAAACGCAGCAATCCCGGGTTTTATATAATAAATAATAACAATAATATCTCTGCTCAGGCCTGAAAGGCTTCAGCCAGCTCTGAGTGCTGCTGGGGCCTCTTTGGTGTTGGATTTCCTAATTCCTTCTCTCCTCCTGGCTCTCTGAAAGCCTCTGCGTGGTGTTTTTGTGCTTTATTATGTCTGGAGTGGAGAGCAGCTTTCGTCTGCCTTTCTCCAGCCAAAAAGCCCTGGATTTCAGCTGCTAGGGCAGAGAAGTGTGGATGGATGATCTTGGCTTTGGTATTTCCCATCCCTGGAAATGTCCAGGGCCAGGCTGGAACAGCCTGGGGCAGTGGGAGGTGTCCCTGCCCATGGCAGGGGTGGCATGAGGTGACACTGAAGGTCCTTTCCAAGCCAAGCCAGTCTGGGATGGGGAAACAGGAAATCAAACAGGGGAAATCCCAGCACTGCCTTCCTCATCCACCCCACACAGGAGGGATTTTGCTGCAGGTCACAGAAACCTGGGCTTGGTGATGCTTTGGTGTTGAAGTGTGGAATCTTTCAGGCCAAGACATGACTTTCTGGCACTCGTAGCCATTTTTAAACTGGGTTTTCTCTGCTGCTCTTTGATGTAGACTCAGCTTTGCTCGTGGCTTTGTGGCTTATCTACGTCCCTAATTTCACTTTTCACTTCTTTGCTGACTTAGGTGAAGATGCTCCTGTTTAAGTGATGAGTCATTTTTACTTGGATGAAAATTTGCATTTTTTTTTTCCACAGGGGCACTTAGGAACAGGTTAAATGAACCATTTAGGTGATTGAGAGAGGGAGATGCCAGGGGAAGTGGAAATGTGTGCTCTGCTATTTTGTTCCTCTTTGCTTCAGATTGCTTTTATTCATTTAATTCCTGAGATGGGGATTGCTGAGTAGTGCCTCCCTCTGCATTGCCTCCCTTTCCTGGATTTCTTGGGCTGAATTGGTTGGAATTCATTGATGGACTTTAAATTGTTGTTTTCCCTATAGTGCTGTGCCATCTAACAGAAAAAATCCATGTTATAATTCCAGGAATTGTCAAGGTGGACTGAACTGTTGAACATGCACAGAAAGATGCACATAGGAGTCTTTAGGAATGAAAGATGTGGAGTTAAGAAGTAGGAAATGAAACTTTAAAATACATATTTTGTGGATTTTTTCAAGTGGAGCCAGTGGTTCTTGGGAGGAAAATCTAGTTTAAAAAAAATCCTAAATTATGAAACCTGATGAATTTTAGAATGCTTCCAAGGGGCAGGGGATCTTTCCATAGCTTTTGTGGGAAAAAAGGAATTGTTTTTTTCCATGATGTGCTGAAGTATAGGTGGTCACACAAGGTACAAAGGGAGGAGCTGGGGGGCATAACCTGACTTTGAATCTGAAATAAGGAGGAGTGATTTGTTTTTATCCCAAAAGATGATGCTGTCACCTGCCAATCTGGAATGAGAGGCTGAAATAACTGAACCATTCTGAGTAAAGATGATTTGTAAAACCATCCCCAGGCTGAGTCTGTCCTGGAGAAAAGGAAGGACCTGTTGAAATATCACTTATTAGGAGTTTGCTGCTTTTCACTTGTAGCTAATTCTGAGTAAATGGTGTATTAATAATTGGGTTAAACCAATTCTTCCCATGGAAATGTAGGTTCTTGCCTGGCCTATTTACTGGAATACCAGGGGCTGTCCTATTTTCCAGGTGTATTCCTCTCACAGCATGCACAAATCCTGTCTCACAGAAGGGAAACTGAGGCATGGAGGGGAGAGGTGGCCTGAAAAAGGATTTTAGAGACTTTGAGGAGCCACATTCCAAATTTTAGGCTCAAATTCCTGGTGGCACAGCCATTTGTTCTCCCAGCATCTGGATTGTCCCTGCTTATTGATGGATGATTTGGGTGGGGGTGAGAGCACACAGAGAAATGCACTTTGAGGAGCTGGAATAGGCTGTGCTGGTGAGGGGGTGTTTTGGGAAGTGGGGTTTGTTATTAAACAGCCTCTCTGCGTGGGCACTCTGTGCGTGCTTCCCAAAGCCCAGCCTCTCCCTGGTGGTGATAAAACAGGAGCGTGGCTGCACGGAGTAACATTTAAAAACAACAACACACCTCTGAGTAGGTCTTATAAAAGGGAAATCTTAAACAGGTGCTTTGGGGGACTCGTGGGTAAAAATAGTGGCAACCAAAACAAAAATGAAAACAAACAAAAAGGATAAATGCTCAGCACCTGGGTGTCACCCAGCACAGAGCATCCTGCAGAGCTGCAGCTGGGGAGCGGTGCTGGGGTGTCACAGGGGGGTTTCATCCTCCCTGGCAGCATTTGCAGTGATTTCTCCATCGGGACACACACTCCCGATGGCTCCTCGAGCTCCTTTTTTTCAGCATTATCGATCCCCCGGGCGCTGCCGTTGACCCTGGCACCTTGCCGGAGCAGGCTGCCCCTCCGTGCGGTGCTGCCTGCCTTTGTCCTTGCTCCCAGGCAATTCCTGTTCCACTCAGCAGATGTCCTTTGTTCCTGACAGACACTGCTCATGGATTGTCCGGGGTGAGCGGGTGTGCCCCATCCCAGCCAGACTCTGCCCCTCCTTCCCCCGGTCTGGGAACACCAGAAGGAGCCTGCTCTGCCTTGGCTTTTTCTTTTTTTTTTTTAATTTTTTTATTCCTCCTCCTTCTCCCCAGGGGTCTGGCTGGATTACTTCTGAAGCTGGTTTCTTTCTTCTGTGAAAGTAAGCCAGGGAAAATAGATTTGTTTTGGTCGGGTTTCTTGGGCAACACCTGGGTCCCACCTTAGCTAAATCAGCATCAGTCCCTCCTCGGTTCTGATGTACATCTGGACCACAACATCTAAATAAATCGTTTATTTGGGGGGGCATTTTTTTTTTAATTTGTTTTGTTTTTATTTGCTATGTGGTAATGCATTACATCAACCTGCCAGAAAGGATGGGGGGAAAAAATTGAGGGACAATGACAAGGATTTGTGTGGCAGCCTACAGGATTTGGGTGCCTGATCCACTTCCCTCTGCTGCCAAAATCTGCTGAATTCAGCATTCAAATCCAGAAAGCCAGACCCCTGTAAAACCAGGAATTGCACTCTTTTGTGGCCTTTAGGGCATTGGGCGTTCACTGGTGCAAGTGAGAATTTGGGGATGCTGGAAAAGCAGGGATGTGGCAGCTGCAGGGTGTCCTGGAATGTCTGAATGAGGAAAATGGGAAGAGGGGCAGCAGAGAGGGAAGGATGAGGCTGCAGCCTGGGGCAGGGAAAGATGATCAATTCTTAATTGTCTCCTAATGACTTCCGAGTTCAAGGTTTTCCCTTGAATTCCAAGATTTTGGCGGGATAATTTGAGACTTCTGCTCCTGGTGGGGTACCTGAAATCCAGGGCTTGGCTGCTCCCCCACCCGAGGAAGGGCTGGGGAAGTTTCTGCCCTGTTCTCTCTGTGTGTTCTGTTGTTGTTTCTCTCTCCAAAATTAAGAAAAAGAAGAATGGATGTGATTTCTGCACCAGCCCCCCCCAGCCAGGCTGTTTGTCAGCATTTTGCTACTTTATTGGAAACTTGTGGAACCTGAATCAGGTCCACAAGAGCTGCTCAGAGGCCCATTATTTTCCATTATTATTCCTTTTTGTTCCAGTATTACTTTTTCTCAGGAACTGCATTTTTTTTCTTTTTAATTTAGTGTAGTTTCACTTAAACCCACACTTTTCCTCCTAAAACCACCATAAATTACTCTGTTGCCACCTCACCTCACTGACTGCAGCTTTGTTCACATGGGATTCTTGGCGAGGAGGGGATTTTTTTTTTTTTTTCTTCCCCTGTCACCAGTGGGAATTGGAGTGGGGAAAGGGCAAATTTAAATTAATATAAAAAAAAAAAACTCTTAAAGGAAAACTGCTTCTGGTGCTAAAGTCACCTTTTGGTCAGTGCTGTATGTGATCCCCCTCTTCTGGCTGTCTGTGGAATTGGATACGGAGGGAAGTGGAGACCAGCACAGACAATGGGATTTGGGCAAATCCGATCATTTTCATTTTGCTGTTTGGAATGAGGGAGCAGAATGTGATTTTGCTGCGTTTTGGATTCAGCCTGGTGTGAGATGTGCTCTGTGTGAAGCTCATCCCGGCTATATTTGACCTGACTCTAATTTTAGTGTTTCTTGCAACTGGGGGCACTGGTTTGTGCCTGGGAGAGGTCAAGGTGTGAAATGTGAAATGCTGCCCACGTGGTTTGGTCGTGCTTTACATTTTATTTGCCTGAATAAAAATCCTGGTGGGAAGGAGGCAGTTCTAGAGCCAATCCCAGGATTACCCTCAGGAGGGGCTGTGAGAGGCAGGAGTAGAAAAATAAGCAAGAAAAAAAAAAAAAATCCCATCAGGTGCTGTGGATGGTCCTGGTTGCAAAGAACAAATCTGTGATGGAATGTGGGGTGAGGAAGTGAGATGAGACATCAGGTTTGGAACTTGGGCTGGAATTATTGCAGTGTTTTTCTGGGTGTAGGAACAGAGAGTTTATTTCAAAGCAATTTCAAAACCATATTTATATCCATGTCCCAGCTCCATCTTCCAGAAACTGAGTCTGATCATAAAGGTCATTAAGCACAAACGTGTTCCTGACTAATTGTCCAGCATTTGCCATCTTGCTCCATGGTATTCCTTTCCTTTTTGCAGCACACTGGAGTTCATAACCTCTACCCAGATGTTTTAGAGGAGGCAGGAAAATATTGCAGGGAAGGTGTTAAATTACAGGCTGGGGTTGGAGGGAAGAGAGAGCTAAAAGCAGTGAGAGATCTCATAATTCCCTTACTGCTGCCCATCCTTTCCAGGGAGAACCATGAGCTGAAGAGTTCTCTCTCTTCTTTTGTCCTTCTGGGCTCAATTTGCTGCAGTTCCTGGTGCTGGAGATTGAATGTGGATGTTGGACCCACTGCTGACTATTCAACAAGCCAGGGAATGTTCCTGGAGTGCAGATTCTCCTGGAATAGCAAAGTCTCCTGTGTTTCTTAGGGCTGTAGGAAATGCTGACCCTGAAATGGGGGTGGAGGGAGCTCCTGGCTCCCTGGGTGTGCTCCTGGTGCTCAGGGAGGTGTCAGACAGGACTTGGTTTCACAGTTGTGCCAACTGGGGGAGACACCTTTTCCTTCATGCAGGGCGAGATGAGTTTTGAGATGTGTGAGTGCCAGAGCATCCAGGACACTGCAAGGTAACTTTGTCCCTTGTGCCCAGCCAAAGTGTCCNCTTGTGCCAACATAGTGATCCCTTGTGCCTAAATAAGTGTCCCTTGTGTCCAGCCAGTGTCCCTTGTGCCCAGCCCAAGTGTCCTCTTGGCCTTGGCTGGGAGGAATCAGCTCCAGGTTGATAAATGGGCTCAGGGTGATGTGATGATGTCATGAGCGTGTTTGAAATCACCTCACCCCTCTGCTTCTCCTCCTCCCTTCCCCTTTCTGTGCCCAGCAATCTAAATAACAAAATCTGGGCCAAATGGTGCCTCTGGGAGCTGCCACCATGCCAGGAGCACTGGTGTCACCCTGAGAGCTGCTCCTAAGCCAGGTGCCCAACACCTTCTGGGGAAGCAGCGTGGGAAGGAGCGAGTCAAAAACTGCTGCAGCCCCAGGAGATCCACCTCCCTTTCTGCTGGGAACTTTCTGAGGAGTAATAAATCCCCTCTGGCTCTGCTCTGAATGCAGAATTGATCAGACTGCAGGAGCCAGGGGGGATCAATGGGGCGTGGGGAGCACGCTGGGGGCACAGCCCAGGGTGTGCCCTGAGCATCCATTTGTCCCCTGTCCCTGCTCCCTCCTCCTGCCACAGCCTGTGGATGCCACTGGAAATTGATTTTTTTTTTTTTTTTATGAAATCCAAAGGTGAAGCGTGGCATTAGGCAGCTCAGAGCCATCTGTCTTGTCAGGGCTCCCGTTGGAGGGATGGGTGGATATTTGGGGTTGTTCATTAGTAAATGAAACACAGAAATTGCACTGAAGATGTTTCCCTCTGTGTGAGAGAAAATTCCCTTTGTTTTCCCTACAAAACCCATCAGGTTCTCTACCCCTGACAGAGAAATCAGAGTTGCACATGTGCTGCACACCCTCTCCAGCCACCCAAGAGCCACATCCTGCCAAGGTGCTGAATCATTCCCCCAAAAATCCCCCAGGCACCTGCAGCATCCCACAGAGAGACAACTGCAGCTTCCCAGAGCCAGGGATGGCTTTTAAACCAGCCCAGGGCAAGAAAAAAAGAAAGCAACAGATGCTGAGTCATCAGCCAGCCCTTCTGTAGCACCGTGCTCACCCCAAAAAGCTGGAATTGGGTTGGATTTCCTGAACCTGGGAAGCAGGAGAGGATAGGAGGGCATGGAAAAAATGAAAAGGAAGCAGAGTTAAGGTGGTTTTGGTAATCTCTGTTTGATTTTCAGCACTGCTTTTTTTTCGGGTGTATATATATGTATATATTTATTTTTTATTGTTTTTCTCGATTTTTTTTCCATTTTAATCTGTCTCAGTTACTGCTTTTTGTTTTGTTTTTCTCCTCCATTTATATTTTGCTGCTGTCTGTAGACAGCTCCTCAGCCATGGCACAATCATGTAAACTGCTCTGAAGTTAAAAGCAAAGAGAGATTACATTGTCCTCCTCCTTTATTTCACGGATGCTCACAACACCTTGAAGAAATCACCGAGATTTTTTTGGAAGGGATTCAACTCCCAGCCTGCTTTCCAAGGGGAAAAGCTGCATCTTCCTCTTCTTATTTCAACCTTGCACCTCTGTTTTGAGATCACGACAAAGCCCCACAAACCCCTCTCCTCTCCCCGAAGAATCAATCAACCCCAACTAATACTTTAATGACTCCTTTTCCTACCAAGGAAACAAATTCAGGAGTGCACACACACACAGACACAGACACACACGCATGAACAAAAAAAATAATTCTATTTTTTTTTAAAAAAAAAAGGAGCTAGAGGCTGAGGAGGACCTCGTCTGGTCAATGAAAGAAAGAGACGGATGTCTGGTGCCATGGCAATGGAGCAGGGATTACTTTGCACTGGAAAATAGGTTCGTTTTTTTTTTTTTTTTTTCCCCCCTTTTTTTTTTTTTTTTTTTTTTTTTTTCTTTTTTTTTTTTTTTTTTTTTTTTTTTTTTTCGTCTCACATATGTTTTGCTCCCNTAAGAGTTGTCACCGAGTCTGAGAGGCCCATTTAGAGGAAAACGAGCCTCTGAGGAGAATTGAATGCTTGCTTTCAGCGGCTGCTGCTTGAACAGCCTGCTTTGCTTTTCGGGCAAGGCAGGATGCAAACACCCAGATTTGTTTGGAGCACTTTCCCAATCCCTGTGTGTGTGCATATGTGTGTGGAGAGAGCCATAAAAATCCCAGCAAACGTACACTCAGAACAAAACTGCATTTCAGTGCAAAAGCTCTTTATCCTGGCCATGGTTCCGTGAGAATTTCTCACCTGGCTGTCTGATTTTTGGGGTGTATTTAGCGTTTTCTTGCCATTAGGCTGGATTTGGATCAAGATTAATTCATTCCATTGAATGAGGTCAAGACATTTTGTGATAAAAGGTATTTTTTTTTTTTTTGTGGAAAGGGCTTATTTGTGGTGATTCTTCACTGGGAGCATTTTCCTTCTGTGCTGCTTCCTCCCCACCCCCAACTCTGAATGTTTCAGGTGTTGTTTGTTTGTTTGAGTTTGTTTATTTTTGTTTTATTTCTTTTGTTTTGTTTTTGTTTTTTTTTTAACAAGTCACTAAGTTCCATCCTGAAGAAAATACTTGGGTCAAGACTCCATTTTTTTGAAAATCCATTTTATTTAACAAAGAAATTGGCCAATGGAAACAAACCAAAGGGATGCTATTTTCAAGTGGGTTTTTTTTAGCTGCCTTTTTGAATTTCTGAACTTTGAAAGTATTTTTTGGCTGGATTTTTTTTTCTTTTTTTATTACCTCTTGGGGTGAAGGAAAGGCTTCTTGCCTGTCTGCCAGCCAAGAGATGAAGGTGTTCTCTGATCTGTGAATCATCCACCCACCAGGCTCCAGACAAGCAGATACCAAGTAGATTATTTAAAGCAGGTAAAAGGGAATAAAAGACCTTTATGTGACTTTGCTGGGCTTGGCCAGGGAGTCCCAGGTGACACCTGGGGCAGCTCTTGGTGAATTCCCCTCAGTTCCCCACCCCAGAATGTTCCTTGGCATCACACGTGGGGTAGGTCAGGAGATGATGACATAAAATGGGATTTTTCCATGATTTGAGGGGAATTGGGTTGACTTCTCCTATTTCAAGGGCCAGGAATCGCATTAATTTTGGATTTTGGGTCATTTAAACACACATTTCACTGACATCAACAATGGCACAAGTCGCAAAATATTTATTGATGTTCTGAGGTGATGTTGCTTTTTCCCATGGTAAAGCTGCCTCAATAAATGAGCCAAAATATGTTTTTAAGATATGTTAATCTTGCTCTATATGTGCCCTGCCTTTTGCATGGCAGGGCCACATGGAAGCCTTGAAATTCTGAATTTTTTCGTGCTCTCTGTCCTTTCTGGGCTGAGTCGATGTTCTGAGCTGTGCTGTTGTAAATGGAATGTGTCTCCTTTCTCCTGTCTGCAGTGAAAAATAGCTCCCCTCTTTGATCTTCCCCTCGTTTGCTAAAAAGTAACCAAAAATAATCCCCCTCTTTTTTTTATGTTGGGGGGTAGGTGGTGAAATGTGCCAGGATTTAAAAAAAAAAAAAAATAAATAAATGTGACCCTCCTTTTCAGCGATTACGAACTGTGAAACAGAAAATCTCTGTCCAGGTAAAAAATTTGAGTTGTCATGGCAACAGCAGGATGGCTATTTATTTTTGGATTTCCATTTTCACTGATTTATTTAACACATTGACAATCCATTTATAATGAAGAGGAATTCAAGAGGGTTTTTGTTTCTGCCTGGGTTTGTAGCGAGCCAAGGTTGGGTTACTTTTCACCAGAGAAAATAAGCAAAGATAAAAGAGGTAAATAAAAAGGAAACCTTGTGGCTTTCGGGGGCTTTTCTTGTAGGCAAATAGGGGTGCACAGGGGAGTGAAATCATGACTGACTTGTTTATTTTGTCTTTTAGTGCTGGAAAACAGAGCAAAGCTTTGAGTGCAGGGCAGCTGCGAGGCACAGGAGCCACAGATGCTCACCTCCACCTGCCCTTACTCCATGGCCAGGCTGCCAGGGACAGGTCAGAGCCTCTGGAAGTGATTCCTCCTCTCCACCTCCCTGCAGGAGCCAGGGGGAGCCCCCAGGGCAGGGATAAAATCCCCCAGGGCAGGGATAAAATCCATATTTCTCCTTTTGGTGCTGACCTCTGTGCTCTCAGAGCTTTGCCTGCTCTCTGTGGTGTTGCTGTACATCCCAGCCCTGCTCCAGGGCTTGGGAGCATCTGCTGGAGTTTGGGGAGCCCAGATGCTCATTCTGGTCTGGTCCCAAAATTATCTAACTGGTCTTGCCTCATTTTGGGGTGTTTGTGCCCAAAATGGGCTGTGCTTTGTTCTCAGGAGGGGATGGTCTGCCAGGCCAGGATGTGCCTGGAAGGTTTTGTGCCTGAAGATTTGGGCCATCCCTGGATCCAGCTCTGGATCCAGGCACCCACAAAGTCAGAGGTGCTCAGGGATTTTCCTGCCTCCCAGCGGTGTGAGAGCACTTGGACAGCAGGGAAATGCAGCAGAACACCCAGGAAATCCCTGGAATTTGGGAATTCTTGTGTACCTTCCTCCCTGGAGACTCAGTTTCTGTGCATGCCTTTGCCATCACATTTACCTGCCAAAGCTTCAGTGTTTGGTGACTTGAAAACCTTGGAATATTGGGAAGTTTGAGGCAGATTTTGCAGGAGGGAGAGGTGGAATCCAAGTGGAATAACCCAGGAAGAGCAAACCCAGCAGATTGCTGCTGCAGAACCTGCCTGGGAGTGTGGAGATGAAGCAAATCTCTGCCGGGGTTTTCTCCCAGCCTTTGTCCCTGCAGTTATTCTGCAGGCTGGCTCCAATCTGGGATTTGTTTCCTGGGATGGGTTTGGGTGGCTGAGATGGATAGCTTTAAAAGAGCCCAGCGACAATTGTGAGATTCTGGGAGGAATTTCCCATCGTTTTCTCCCGTTATTGTTGGTTGTGGCATCAATCCTGGCTGGTTTTACAGGACGGGAGGGCAGCACCTGCACTTTTTGAGGCCAGACCTGTTAATTTGTGAAACACGGGCTTGGTTTTGAACCAGGCACTCCAGGAAAAGGTGAGGTTAGGGGGAAAAAAAAAAATAAAATAAAATCAAGTGTTGTTTCTGGCTGGGATCTTGAGCCTGGAGGGAGGAGAGTGTCCATCAGCACTTCCCCCTTTTTTCTCCTGGCTGGAGCATCCAGCTTACAAATTGTCTTTTGGGGGGCTGGCAATTTGGGGATGGGGTGGGGGGGAAGGGTGGG
>VZTT01075779.1:4510-22500 GCA_013400855.1 Buphagus erythrorhynchus
ATTATTTCCACACCTGCAGTACAAAAGAAGAGAGGGGCATAATATCATCCTATAATTAGAGTTTTATAGATATTACATAAAACAGGGGTAATTCAGTTACTGGCAATCACATATGTGTCCAAGTAGCACTGTGCTGACTCCTAGTTGAAAACATGCCCCTCTGCCTTGGAGCAGAAGGATAAACAAGCACATATTTCCATGTGTTACAGACCTTGCAGTGCACATTTGGATTCAAAATATATTTCCTCAGGTGTGAGATCTCATCTTTTAGTGGCAGTAGAGATTACCAAAGTACGTTATATGCCCAGGTAGCAAAGGCCTGTGGTTGGGCAGCTGAAAATTCTGCATTTTATTCCTAGAAATATTTATGCTTTTGCTTGGACTCCTATGTTTGTGACTGCTGCTTATTGTAGAGCTAAATGGACAACATTTGAGGGCTTAAAGTACTAGACCAGTGTAAGAAAAAACTGAGTTTAACTTGTAATAACACAGACCTTTTTCACTTTCCTAGTACTGACCCGTCCAAGACCACACAGTGATGACTATAGTACTATGAAAAAAATACCTCCCAGAAAACCAAAGCGAAGTCCAAATACAAAACTTAGTGGCTCTTATGAAGAAATACCTGGCCAAAAGCCTGAGGATGTGAAAAAAGCAAGCACAGTAGTTAAACCAAGTGTCTATGACACTGTGACAGTACAGAGAGCAGCTTCTACTGATGGACCACAACACGGCATGTTGAATCTCTTTATGTCACAAGAAGAGGAGGAAAATGAGCCTGTCTATATTGAAATGGTAGGGAATGCAGTGAAAAGCAGTTCTGCTGAAGCAGAGAGTCCAGAACAAGGAGAGTCTGTATATGAAGAAATGAAGTATTTTCTACCAGAAGAAGGAAGCAATGGTAATGGAATAATTCCAGTAGTGACTGGATCTGCTCCTCTGTTGTTTGAAAGCAAAAAAAATGTCAACATTGAAGATGGAACATTGGATGGAAACAGTCAAGCAGCTTTGATCTATAAAGACTCATGTGACATTCCAGCCCCTTTTCCAAACTTGCTCCCCCACAGACCACCACTCCTTGTATTCCCTCCAACCCCTGTCACATGTTCACCTGCTTCTGATGAATCACCTTTAACACCACTAGAGGTCAAAAAGCTTCCTGTTTTGGAAACCAATCTAAAATACCCTGTGCAGTCAGAAGGCTCAAGTCCATTATCACCCCAGTACTCCAAAGGCCAGAAAGGGGAGAATGAAAGACCAGTATCTCCAGGCTTGATTGTGTTCAGTGTTTCCACCAAAGTGACTCCTCCTTCCACACCACCTCCTCCACTGCCACCACCCCCTCCTCCTGTACCACCTCCTGCTTCCTATCGGGCTTCCACACATTTTGCATCTCCTCCAGAGACTTGTGCTAATTTTCTGATTAATGCAGGGAAGACAGGTACAAATTCAGATCTGTCAAAAGTACCTCAGAGACCCAATCCTGCTCAGCTTGGATGCTCGTCTTCTCCATTCTCCAAACTTCCTTACTCCCCAAAGGTGGCCAGAGCAGATCACAGGAAACTGAACTCAAATTCATCATCTTCATTTCCATACAGCCCTACAAACTCAAGGTCATTGACCAGTCCCCTTGATGAGTTAACTAGCTTGTTCAACTCAGGAAGGAGTGTGCTACGAAAGTCTGCAGCAGGACGTAAGATCAGGGAGCCAGAAGGTAAGACAGTTCTCTGTGCTTCTGTATTGTGTATTATTTCTGCATCAAAACTTTACCTTGGAAACTGTTAAAGTAGGCAAAAGTACAGAATGAAAACCTTGATTGGTTTGGTTTTTTTTTTAAAGGTCTGTGGGAAACACATATAGAATATAAATTGCGTATCAAAACTATGTCTTCAGGTTTTGTCTGAGATACAAACTTTTACCAAAATGTTTGTATGACACAAGTTTAAATGTTCTTTTAACATTCCAGCTGTCTTAGTAAAATAAACATAGATGTTACATTGTGTGAAAAAATTAGTTTATGTTATCAAACTATAAAAATATTTTTAATTAAATATATGACTGGGTGGCTGATAGATGTGCTTTACTTTGAAGGCTGTCTTTTAAAGTTTCATCATTTAATTTNAAAGTTTGATCATTTAATTTCCATGAAATTCTGTATTTGGTGATACAGTCTTTATTATTCCCCTAAATAATGCTGGGACAGAGAGTCATGCAGTGAACAATATTGTAAAAGTTAAACCAAATCCTGGTTCTGCATCTCAATAACAACACTGACTCCAGTCTTTGCATTACTTCTCTGATTTAAAAAAAGCAAAGTTTCCTATTGAAAATATTCAGTACACTTTATATAGAAATTTCTCCCCATAGCAGCATCTCCTAAACACAAAATTTTGTGAATTTAAAATTTAGAGTGAGAAAATCTCCAGATTGTTATCTCTGCTTCTTCACTTCTATCTGTCCAAACAGCTTGTCTTAATCAAGAGCTGTGTGCAGCATATTCAAAACAGGCAATACAGAATCATAGAATTACTTAGGTTTGAAAAGAACATTAAGATGATTGAGTCCAGCTGCAAAACTAACATTTCCATGATTTCAACTATATCATAGTTTTCCAGCTGCACAGCGTCTTCCAGCTCCTCCTGTTGCCCATGCTGCATGCCTTGGTGTAGATATACTTCCATTGACCTATTGATGTGCCACCTCTTTGGGAAGAAGCCCAAGTTGTACTTTTGAAATACAAAACAATCCTGTAGAGAACAGGATGGATTCTCTTATTATCCATTGTCCATTTTCTTAAATACCTACTGCTCCATTGATTTTAGTATCATATCCTAATTTGCACATCTATACTATAACAGAAGCAGGTATTTGTTCTTGCTCTGCCAGTCACTCTATGTCTCTATTCCTAAGAACCTTGGCAGCCTTCAGCCAAAATTGCTTTCAGTCAAATGTAGCAAGGAGATTGTTAAAAAATTGACTGAGTTTCTACAAGCTTTGTGAAAGTCAGTGTCTAGATGGAGACAAGAGAGATTCAGCTATCAGAGAAACTATGGTGGACAGAACCCTTGTGACTCCTCCAGACCCTGAAAAAGATTCAGCTGGACTTTGCTTGTTCTTGTATGCCAAATTCAATCCTGTGTGTTGAGCTATGAACTGAGACTTCATCAGTTCTCAACCTCAAAAGAATGTTTTTTCTTATGCTAAGTATTCGAATTGTACAATGAAATTGGTAAAGGAGTTATTGCAGTAGTTTTGCTTGCTTTGACAAAATTACTCAATAATATTCACTGCCTATAAATATATGTAGAATGTTTCCTGTGGGTTTTTTGATGGGTTTGTGGTTGATTTTGTTTGTTTGTTTGTTTGTTTGTTTGTTTGTTTTAAGCTGGGAGTGTTGGTTTATTACATAGTTTATACATTTTTATCTGCTAGGAAGTAACTATTAGTTAGTTCTTTGGATGTATCTTCTCAAGTCTCTCTCAATGTACCTGGTGAGAAAGTGCTGTAAACCATTCCAGCCAGGTCAAAAAGAAATAAACTTTACTTTAAAGTAAAAGTTGCTTTGGAATGGAAGATTTTTGAAAGTGCAATGATCAACTAAATGTGACCAAGACAGAGTTCAGCTTGGGTCTCATGTGGGTTGAAGGTAGTGCATTAACAGAGGGTACTATAAAAAAACCTCTAAATTTACCTTTCACATGGAAAATGTGCTTCTAAATATTTCATCAAGGGAGCACTAAGTATGAAAGATCAAAGTTCAAGAAAGATATACGATAAAAAATCTGAATCAATATTTTATGAGCTAGGAAGCTACTGTATACTAAGTGCAGTTACATATGAATAGTTAAATGATAAGTAGATGGATTGAAAGTAACTAAGAAATACAAGTGAATATATGCGTGTGTTTTTTCAATTTGCCTTTTTTAATGTACTTCATGTGTTCATCTATTTTCTGGGGTAACAGCTGGAAAAAAAATATTTAACCTTTCATGCAAAGTAATAAGATGACAGTCATCAGAACTGACTCTTTACAAGTTGTATAAAACTAGAAGTTGTCATATGCTACCTTCTGATATTTTCATCACTGCCTAATGCATATTAAGTTCCTGGAAGACTCTTCCCTTTCTTTTTATCATTTGTAGTATTTTATTTATCGGCGATGATATGGTGAAAAAAAAAACCTGAACAGAATTTCATTAAAGTTGAACACATGGCCTAGAACAGCACTCTATAATGTGCAGTTTCCTTTATTTTCAGAAGTTATAACCTATAAACAATCTTAAAACTAGAAAGTAAAGTTGTGGGCCATTTTGAAGTCATGGAGAGTTACCTATGGGAATCAGGGAGTTTCTGTATGGGATCATCAGCCTTGGAGATGAAAGCCTCCTTGCCAATATAAAAGCAATACAGACACATCCCCCAGCATGCCTCCCTCGCCTGGAGGAGTAATTTCAAGGCCTGAGAACACTTATGTCCTTTTGGCTCCTGACCTCTTTGTGAGAAAAGCTCGCCCAGAATGATAGTAGAACACATTTGTGGTTTTCTGATGCGCTGAAGAGTTATTGTGAATTGAACTGAGAGCATTGTCTTTCAGAAGGGCAACAACAAAAAAAATCAAGTGGCAACAACTTTCTTTTCTTGGTGGTTGAGCCTGGCCTTTTTTTTAATACAACACTAGCCCCTGCTGGTTCAATGATCAGGATCATATAGTATGCAATTTCATGCAAAATACTTCACATGTAACAAGAGAAGTCTTTTGCTCTGCAGAGCTTATAGTTCAAATAAATAAAGCTATAACAGGTGAGAAACTAGATAAGGTGATTTCTTGAAGGTTGGAAAGAGTTGTCATTGAAAGTGCAGCTGTATTGTTACACAGGGATTTGTTTTTACTCCATATAAAATGAGACAAGTACAGATAAGTGATAATACACACACAAATCTTTTCTATTCTCTGTGATTTCTGGAAGTTAAAACTTTAGTTTGCAACAGATTGAAACAGAATGGTCATGTGCAGAGCCCCTACTCAAATAGACAGGACCTGGGATTTGAAACTAGACCTCATGAAACCAAATTCAATCCTTTAATCACAAAACAGCACTCCTTAGCAGGATATCCAAATATTTTTGACTATTCAACATGTAAGACATCCCTTATATAAGGAAGAGACAATCACATGTTTAAGCATTTCATATTAAATATTTATGAGCAAGCACAGAATTTTCTGTTCCTCAGTGTGGAGGAATGATACTCAGATTTTGCTAGGTCGTGATGTTATTTCTCTTAATTGGTACAGTTGATATTAAATTATTCCATGCAAAGGGGAATAATTTCAACTTCAGAACAAAAGGTAGAATAAATCCTAACCAATCATCTATGCTTAGATTGGCAGAGTGAGTATTCATTTGGATTCTGAAGGGGAAGGAGCAAAGGAACTATGATTTTACCTTAGCCTGGGTGAATTTCTTACTATTAGTCTATTGAGGTGAAAGCACAATGTTTTCTCTTCCCACTTGTTGAGAAAAAATTGACATAGATACTTAACTTCTGTGTCTAAGCAAAAGAAAATACACAAGTTTGCAACCCCACATCTAGGTGTCTAAGAAGTAAAATTAGGAAGATATTTCCTTCATATACTTCACCAATTTATAGGTGTCAAGTTTTGTGAAATATTGTTAGTGTTTCAGTACAAGTAAATCTGTACATTCAAGTCTACCCATTCTTCAGTGACCTATTCCTTTCCAAACAGTTTGGTAACAACAGCAAAGGCGTGGAAACATTAGATGGTTAACAGTTTCTTGTTACCAGTACTGTTATTGCTTGTCCAGTATCCTTGACATCCATTCACTATGTGAATACTTTCTTCACTTACTTCCTAAGTGGCATATTTTCAATATGTGAAGTGGGTAGCTTCACATACCAGCGTCTTATTCCACATTCTCCAGTTTAAGCATTGAAAGTCACAGGAAGATAGTTACAACTGGCAAATAATACAGATTTTTAGATGTACCTTGGGGCTAAAGCTTGCCAAATACCCTCCATTGAGATTGACTCAAACTTGTAGAATAACAAACTGTAATGTATATGTGTGAAAAGTACTGTCCTGTTAAAGGCAGGTATCCTTTTGATAGCTAGTAAATCATTTTCCCTTATCATTAGATAGAGCAAGCTATTGTGCAGCTAACATCTTAACAGTGGATTGCAAATTAAATCCCTACTTGTGTTTCTGTGATGAAATCCCAGGCCTTTATCCTCTAAGTCACTCAGCTTTTTGTCTTAAGCAACTTAATAAAGATAACAATCATATCTCCATCTCTTTCTATTTGTACAATGAAATGGATATACTTTCTTTGTGGCAAAAGCTAACAACTTAAAAATCGTGAGTAATACAAAAAGCTGTGTTTTCAACTTTTATCTTCTACCTGTAAATGCTGGAGGAATGATTGTATAAGGCATCGAACTTCTACATCTTTGAAGTAAAACTCTCAAATCATTAAAACTTTAGTCAAGCTTCAGCACGTTTCTCAGAAAGAGATTAATATCTTTTTAGATAATTGCCTTAATTAATAGGGAGTGAGGGTAACTTTCTGTGACTAATTTTCAGATCAGTTCTCTAAACACAGGAGAGTCATCAATCTCTGATAGAATATGTGGAGTTGGAAGGGACCTATCAGGATCACAAAGTCTGATTCCAGGCCCTGTGTAAGAATCACATCATGTGCCTGAGACCCAAATCCTCAAGGGGAAAACAGGCTTGGTGCTGTGACTGCTTCCCTGGGTGGCCTGTTCCAGTGCCCAGCCACCCCCTGGGTGAGAAACCTTTTCCTGATATGCAATCCCCTCCCTTGCGCACTGGCCATGCTGTGCCTGATGTCCGCAGGACAGGGTTGGCCGTCCTGGCTGCCAGGGCTCTGCTGGCTCATGTTCAACTTGCCATGGACCAGGACACCCAGGTCCCTTTCCACTTCTTTCCAGCCTCTCCTTCTCCAGTGTGTCTGCACGTCCAGGGTTGCTCCGTCCCAGGTGCAGAATACACCACTTGTTAAACTTCATAGAATTTTTGATTGTCCATCTCTCTTCAGGGCCTCTCTGCCCTCAAGGGAGTCAACAGCTCTTCCCAGTTTAGCATCATTGGCAAACTTGCACTTTCACTATGCACTGCTTGCAGCTCTCAATCTGAATCTCTTGCTGTAGGTGCAGAAAAGTGGGAAGAAGCACTGCTAGTAAGAGTTCAGTGTGACTCTTTACAAAAACACCCTTTCTTGGCTAGCCACAGATGCCCTATACAGAAAATTACACAGGAGTAGACAGAACACCTGGCAATACAGTTGCTATTCAGCCCATGCTGGGTGATTTTTCTGAGGAAATAATTGTGGTTTCTATTATTGCAGCAGAAAAAAGTTAGAAGAGTCTAGAGAAAGTACACTTGATTCCTATTTTGAGAATATCTATGGACTGTACAGCCTGAAAGATACCACCTTAATCTGCAGTCTTCTCCTGATCTATAAGTCTGCCATTATCTGGATAATGTGTCACAGAAAAGACCTGTTGTTTCTGGATAAACACAATGTACTAAGAATAATTTTCCATTTCAGAATGTCTGAAAACTAGTATATTTTACTGCTGAAGACTGTTTGGGTTTCTGACTTTCTTTCACTAAAGCATTTCAATTTCTGATTGCTGTTTGCTGTTACAGCCTAAAACCACGTAACATGGAATTTGCTTTGGTTATCTGTTCCAACACGTGAAAGAGGCTTTGTGTGTGATTACCATAAATAATTTTAAACCAAAGATTATTAAAAGAACAAATCAAGTCTAATTTTCAGGGTATCATCATAAAAATTCATATTTATTTTGCATTTTAAGTGCTTGTATTGAAAATAAAATCACATCTTTATCACTCCTCCTTACATTTCCAAGAGCTGTATCAATGAAATAGAGGTTGAAGGAGACTATGCAGCCCCAGGATCACAGAGGAAAATATCACTGCATTTTTGATTTCCATCAACCTTATAGTGTAACTATCTCTGGCTCTACTGGAGAGGGATCCTAGAGTAGGCAGCACCTTGGTCTGACCCACTGCAGGCTCTCTCATATTCATACCAAGTCACTGCTGAAAAGAGGAGCACTGAGGAAAAGTAATTGCACTGACTTTTCTGTTCCTTTTATATGGTCTATTTCTGAGAACTGCAGGCATTTCTTTTAAATTAATGACTGTTTTGCATCCTTTCCATTGAGCTAGATTTACTTTGTGTCCTCTTCATCCTGTCGTATACTTGAATACAATAAAGTGCATTTCAAACCTGAAGTTTTAAATAATATCCCACTTTTAATTGTGACTTGGATCATTCAGGTAGAGATTTACAGGATTCTTATTTTCATAGCAATGTCTTTTCTTCAACATCTGATGTGGCATCATGGTTCCAAATTCAGTAATGGTTCATAAAGCTGTCTCTTTACTAAGGGTGTTGTGGGCTTCTTTGAATAGTAAGAATTTTATTTGTAATTCACAATGCAAAACCACAAATTACTTTGTTTAGGAACCACTACATAATTAATTGTAAACCAATTGTGAGAAATTACCCATATCTAAGAGAAAGAAATTGGATTGTTATACACTTATGTTCCTGATACCAAAAAAGAATATGGGTATTTGGCAGCAAATGTCATGTCACTTCATTTTACAGGAATTCTGGCATTTGAAACATAATGAAGAATGAAATATGGACACACTTTTTAGTGAAGGTCTCTAATTAAATTCTCAGCTTGAGTGAGAAATCTCTTCAGATGTTTTTAACTTCTTTACATCCATCTCATCATTAAATTATCTTTTGCAAAGAACCTCAGTAGAGAACAATAATTCAATTTCACAGAAAATGTCAAGATTGTGACATTTATATTTGTTTTAGGTTGAAATGAAAATCAAGCATTCTAAAATTCTGTGCAGAAGTAAATATTCTTTCATGTCCAGGCTTTTAAAAATGTTTGTAAAGTACTGAAATGTTCTGCCTCAAATACAGTAAAATGCTTCATACTGAAAATGTTAACAACTAAATGTGTTGACCTTTTTTTGGACCTAGATAAGTTCAAAAGTGGCCATTTCAACATTGGTCAGGTTGGCATTTAGAGGTACGACTGTCTTATAAACAAGCCAAGCTCCCTGTAAAATCCTTGGCTCAGGTATCCAAGAGGTGCACAAACTCCAGCCCCTCAGTGATGACCCAAAGTTATCAGCAGGACTCATGCAGCTCATCATGAAACTCTGAAACTCTATAGACCTGGATGTGTGGATTATGTTCCAGTTTCAGCATTAGAATTTTGTGGGGCTGGATGGAGAAGCAAGAGACAATTTAAAACTGACTGATAAAAAGACTTGATCCTAAATGTGAGGGTACCCTGATCCTCATGCTTTCTCCACACTGCTACACTGCTATGAGAGAGTAGTCAAGTTCCTAGAAGTGGAGTACTGGAGGTAGGAGTAGCATTTAAAGCAGTTAGGGATATCTGCCTTCTTCCTGGCACCACTAGTGAATGGGAAAATATAGAAGCCTTCAAGTTCTGTGCTCTTTTGTCTTGAGCCTTCAATCTCTTTTAAAATGAAAGGCATGAAAATTAGTTTTATCCTTTGTGTGGTGAAATTTTTAAAACAAAAAATATATTAAATTAGGCCTGAAGTTTTACATTTCATTATTTCTCTTAGCTCTTTCCTTAGGGACTGGCTGGGGAACAATCTTGACATACTAGTAACATTTAGTGACAGTTTTTAGCCACTGATTATCTGTATTTGTGCACAGTTTATGTATGTTTATCACACTGCATCTGTGATAGCCATATGTTCTTGCTTTGAGGTTAATGACAGTGTCATTGACCATCACTCTATCCTTTCAAAATGAACTTAAAGACAAACTAAATAGATATCTAAATTAATTCTTTGTCTTAGAAGCTCACTAGTAAAGCAAAATCTGAATGTTGTCTGAGAAGTTTTCCAGAACAGCTGTCCCTATTTGGTGGGCAGGATTACAGTACAGGTGAACCAAAAATACTCCTTGGATTGCTCTTCAGGACCTGCTCAAACAATTGATTTGCTCAAACAATTGATTTGCTCAATGCAGTCACTTGTGCCAAGACTTCTGCATTGCAGTCACTGCCAGAGCTGGTATAAGATATCCTGAAAAGTATCTACAGAAGCATTCTGGGAGAATTAAATAGAACTGATGTGATGCTTCTGGAAGTAGCAAATCTCTATCTGCTTGGTTGTTTGTTTGTGGTTTTGTTTGTTTATATTTACAATATTTGAAACTGTGTTTGAGGGGGAGGAAGGTTGAGGCAGTGTCTCGTCACAGCAGCTAAAGCCCAGCAGTAAAGGCTTTTCTGTAACTGAGATACCACACAGAAACGTAAACAGACTTCAATGTCTGCCTTCAAGAATTGCTGTATCCACACAAACTTGAAGAAAATAGTTTTAAAAAGGGAAGCTGTGTTTCTCAGCTAATTGCTTCCTCCTTTTCCAGCACACCAGCAGGTTTTTAAATACATAAATACAAAAAGTAGATTCTTTTGTCAGCCAATCAACACACCTAGCAGTAAATAATACTATTAACATAGTAAAATTAACTACTTCTTTTCCATAGTAGACTTGAAAAGGTGGGGAATATGGGGACATGGAGGGAATAAATGTTTCTCCTAAGGCAAGATACTGTCCCAAGCAGTGCTCCCCTCCTTCCTGCCCTGCATGGTTTGTTGTGGACCTCAGAAAGGCCTGCAGAGATGAATTCCTAGAGAAGATGGGATGAATGAAATCCCCAGTCTCTGAAACATGTACACTGACTGGAGTCTAGCTCACTTGCTGCACTGAAAGTTTCTTCCAAATTCTTGCTCAGATACTTTCAGGCAGGAGAGATGGCAGCCTGTCCAAATATTCTTCATCCTTTATCACTGTTTGAGAAGGCTTTTTTCTCCACTTCAGAATGGCATTCTTAATCTCATGTTGGGAAAAAAAACTAATTCAAACAATCCAGAGTCCTCCAGACAGGGGAAAAAGGCATTTATGTTATCTCTCCCCCACCAAACCTGATCCAGGGATGTCCCTAACATTGGTTCTAGGGAAGAGGGAAAGGTTTGTAACTTGTAATGACTGACACTGAAATAAATGTAAAATGAGGGCACTGTCTTTCTACCAGCACAAATCCATCAAAGAAGAAAGCAGAAAAAACCTTCTTGTTCTAGGTGTGTACTTTCCAGAGCTGTGATTTACAAAATTATAATTGAACTGATGTCTATCAAGGGCTGAACCAGACCTAGGAGTTCCTGCAGCTGCTTCTGTAGCCTCCTTCTTACTACCAGCCTCATGCTCTGAAATTTGGCTGATGGTAACACACTAACACAAAATTCTTCAGAGGAGTTCTTTCCTCAAGCAGAGTGGGTTTTGTCACTTAATATTCTTTATGGCCTGTGTCTCCTCTCTTTGCTTTCCAGTGTTCACACAAAGCTTCCACAAATGCAGCTTCCCAGACAAAACAAGCAGCCTGTTTCTGTATTTACCTCCTCCATCAAAGAGTGTGGCTTCTGGAGTAGCTTGTAACACCATCTCCACTTACACAGCTCAGAGAGAAAGGATGCTGGAAGTGACAGTACAAATTCACTGCTACCATTCTAGGAGCATCAGTGGTGAGGAGAATCCTAGACAATTGCTGCTGTAAGGGCAGGCTTTGTGAGGAGAAATAAACCAATGAATAATTATTGCCTCTGAAGGCAGTGGCAGCCAGCAGCATAGCTAAAAGGGTGAGACAGGCAGCACATGCTAATAGGCTGGGGGAATCCTGTCTTGACAGTTTTCAGCCTGCTCCATTTCTTTCAGCAAATAAGAAGCAGCTGTTTGCCTCCAGCTCTCAGCAGACAAAGTAAACAGTCATGTTACAGAGGGTCACAGTGTGACTTCGTATGAGTAAACTGAATTACTCAGAGGCAATATGCATTTATCCAGCAAAAGGACATCCAAGACAACCTGTGCTGAGGGTAGCTAGCAAATGCCACAGACAAAGAATGTCTCTACAGTAAGTCAGAGCAAAACAGGAAACCGAGTGTAATTGAAAAGGTACAACAAAACACAGGAGTAAACATTTGAGCCAAAATAAAATTGTCTGTTCTTATTTAAACTTCCTCTCCCTTTCCTTTATCAAAAAATATCCGCAAATTTTCTGAAATCAGCTTTCTTTTCCCCCTCACTTCACCATGTCAACTTGTCATAGTAAATATAAAAAAAATATCCAGGGTCAGTGATTAGGATTCGGTGTATTCCTGACTTCCCCAAGAAAGAGTGAGAGCACAGATCAGAAATCCCTTCTGTCTGCAAAGTCTTGACTTTCAGATTCTGGTTAATAGGGTCCATCAGTTCTCTCTTATTAACATGTTTGATGACAAGCTGCTTGATTTGAAATTTACATTTTTCTGAATACCAGCTGTAGGTTTTAAGGAAATTGAGCTATTTAGCTTTTACATTCCATGATAGCACAGGTACAAAAAGCTTCTCCTGTATTACATGAATTTATCTGCCTGAATTTATATGTTTTCCTGTTTTCATAGTTGCTCATACAGAATGTATAACTGTGGATCTTGATACCTAAAACTGTCTATTGATCATTACTTACAGAAAGTCATGTTTTCTATGAATGAAGAAATAATGTTTGATTTTACACTGAGATAGTTTCAGCTTTAGGACTGAGATCCGTCCTGCCTAGCTTGTGACACTGAATTTCCTCAGCTGGAAATTCATCCTTAGCTCTCTGTTTAATTAAGGAAAAGAAATGTGTGCCTTGAAAGAATGGTCATGTCAAATCATACTGGGAGGAATGCATGACTTCCATTTATACCAGAGCAGAACTAGGGAGAATCTGCTCTCCCTGTACAGTCACGATGAAACCTTGGAATGTGGCTCCAGCAGAAGCTGTGCAACAGTTCAGTGCTGCACCAGCCCCTTATGATTTAGAGGTAGTTTTTCTTCCATATTTCTCCTTTTCTTTTAGATTCATATTGACCACTGATTTTTGGTTGTGGTAACTAGTGCTGTCAAAGTGAAGGGCGGTATCTGTTTCACTAAATGAGCCAGGGAATGTCCTTGGAATGGCAGCTCACTCCTGTGCACAGTGGAAGTGCAGAGCAATCCCCAGCGTTGTCTGGGACCTGGCAGGCTGGCTCCCTTCCAGACAGATCTGTGAGTGGTTCAGGAGAAGACATTGCCCAGGGATTATTCCCAGCAGATGATTTGGATTCCTCCCTGCTGTGGAGGGCAAGGAAAGTTGAATAGTACTGATATGGGTCTCTTACCATTTGCCTTAGGGCCAGAGAACAGTTGTGATCACATTTGAATAACCAGGATAGACAAAGCAAGAATATTTACCCTGTATGATGAGTCCCTGGTGCTTTGGCAGTGCTGCACAAAGCATCCAAGGTAAGCATGAATGGGATCCAAAACCTGCTGAAAGCAGTGAAGCCTTCTGTTGTTATTAATGAGTTTTCAGTTAGACTGTAAATGAGCACTAAATGTTAAAAGGAGAAGTATTTGAAAAAGAACATAAAGGGACATATGTATCCATATACATTGTGGATATACCTACATTTAAAGAAAGGAGAGCAAAACAAAGGATTTGACAGAAAAGTAAAATACAGCCCTATCAGGTGAGTTATTGCTGGGCCTTTAATAACACACTGATTTTTCATATTTTGCTGTACAAGAAGTCTGTGATGATTCCACCTAAATGGTGATATTAGTTGTCGATTTATATTTTGTCTTTAGACTTTATAAAATAGGCTAAGTATATGATTTCCTTAGAAAACTAATAGTCTCTCAAAAATGTTTCAGTTTTGTACTTTAATCTGCTGTATGAATACAGCTAATACTGGCTCATTTTCTAATTTGGTGATAAAGCATTAGTTCAGCCTAAATACTACTTATGAAATAACTACGATGCTTAGGATCATATATTTTATGTTTGAGGAAAAAAAAGAGTTTTATAATAGGATATTTGGAAGTCATAGCTCAATTTAAAGAGTTTAAGTCAACCTTTTCACAAAAAAAAGTTTTAGCATGTGGACTTTCAGTATATTGGTTTCTTTTAAAAGTGAGATAGTGACTTAAAAATGGGGGGAAAGCAAATACATTAATTTTCATCATTGCCACACTCTGAATTTTTTTTACAAAATAAGTGCAATTCTCTCCATCCTGTGCCCTATGACTTTATCTTGAGTTTTAAACTCAGTCTGTTCCAAGAACACTAACAAGCTAATAACTAATAACTATGGGTTTCATGAGCTGCCTCTTTTGCATAGTGTTCCTCTTGCACTTTTCAAGTAATGCTGATGTAATTAATTGGGGATTAGTTGGAATATGAAGCTTGCTTGTAAGGAAATAACTGTTACACTTTGATTTGTCATCCTCTGATTAAAAGCATTGTACATGTGATTGCTCACAGCTAGCACCTATGCCACAGCTGAGGGACAAATGATGTCCTCAATCCAAACGTGCATACATCCTTTTAGTCCATGCATCCTCATTTACTGCAAGATTAGTCAGAGTAGGACGTTACTGAGTCAGAGATATCTTTTTGGCAAAGTCAGTTTATATAATGGAAATAATAATTCAAATACTGTTCACTTTTTCAGGCTCCAGATTTTCACTTAAAGCTCGTATTCCGCTTATAATCATGAACTTTCACCATGCTCCTACAGCTGATACCTCTCTGTAGCTAGTCTATTGCAAATAGGCATGGATGACTCTTCCAGTAACATTTATTACCAGCTGAAAACTCTTAAAGATGGCATTACTTTACAAAAAATAATGAAACATGGTAAATAATCCATCCATCTAGTGAGAACAGCGCAGCACAAGTCTGAACAAAAAGCTAAGATTCATCATGTTGGTGAAGATGTTCAAATGTAGGAGCCATAAGGGTTTATTTTTCTGTCTCTTAAAATATTTCTGATCGTTTCGGAAAGTTGATAAGGGATGAGAGAGCACTCTCATACTTGTATCTGCAAGGTTTGATGGCAGCAGGAGCATGTTGACATTAATGAGGAGAAAAGTCCAAACTTCTATGTTAGGTGACTAAGAAAACCTGAGGGGAAAGTGAATTTCAGACCAATACTTGACAGATTAAAATAGGAATCAATAGAAATATTAAATGGAAATATTATGATAAAATATCAGGAGACACCTTTGTTACACTCAGGGATATTTTGTATAGTATGGAGGCAGGACAGAGGGGAATACCCCTGCACAGAAGATAAAGCCAGGACCTTCTGGCATGTTTAATAAAAAATCAAATGCAAAGTGCTGCACCTTGGAAAGTATTACCTCGTACGATGATATAGGGATTAGGCTGTCTGGTGAGCAGCCCTGGGAAAAGGGTGCTGGGAGCCCTGGGAGCTGGACAGGAGCTGGCAGTGAGCCTTGACAGCAGAGACAGCCAAAAGCATCTAGGGCTGTGTCAGTCATTCCTCCACCCAGCACTCATTGTTAGACCATATCAGGGTACTGTGACCAGTTTGTGCCTCCCAATGCAGAAAGGTGCTGATAACCTGGAGCACGTTTACTCCAGCAATCACAGAATCACAGAATTGTTAGGGTTGGAAATGACCTTTGGAGATCACCCAGTCAAACCCCCTGCCAAAGTAGGGTCACCTACGACAGGTTACCCAGGAATGTGTCCAGGTGGGTTTTGAATGTCTCCAGAGAAGGAGACTCCACGAGCCACCTGGGCAGCCTGTTCAGTGCTCTGCCATTTTCAATGCAAAGAAGTTCTTCCTCAGAAGGTGGAAGGTGAAATTTCTTGTGTTTTAGTTTATGGCCACTGCTGCTTGTACTGTCACTGAGCACCACCAAAAAGAGCCTGGCACCATCCTCTTGACACCCACCACTGAGATATTTATATGTGTTGATGAGATCCCCTCTCAGTCTTCTCTCCTCTAGACTAAACAGGCCTGGCTCCTGCAGTCTCTCCTCATAAGAGAGATGCTCCAAGCCCCTCATCATCTTTGTGACCCTCCTCTGGACCCTCTCCAGTAGCTTGTCTATCTTGTATTGAGGAGCCCAAACTGGACACAGTACATGCTCAGGGAGAATGGTCCTGTCATGGTCCTGAGCAGAGGCTGGGGCAGGGGGAGCTTGTCCAGTGTGGGGCAGAGCCAGCTTTAGGGGCTGAAGTTTGCTGACGTACACAGTTCAACTTGTTCTACAGACTCGCATGAATCTGCTCCAATGAGGAGCTGAAGATGCCTATATATAGGAAATTAGTTCAACTACCTTTATATAATCCAGGTTACTTTGAAATAAAATATAGGGTTCTTTCCCACCCCCAAGATCAGCTAAATAAGGCACTATGAAATATATTTTCTCTATATAGTTTTCTGTTCAGAAGCTAAAGGGGTGCATTTCTTACAATGATTCAATACAGCAAATGTGATAACAAATTTCTGTCTAGATAGCTGTCCCCAAAGATATGCTGCATATATTCCACTACTTATTTCTGCCAATTTAGTATGATATTCTAGCTTAATAATCACTGTCCACAATTCTTTGTAGTATTTCATTCTACAGATATAAAGAAGAAAAGGTTGGGGTTTTTTTCCCAAAAGCCCTTCATGAATGCCCTGAAAAGATATTAGTGTACCTATGAAATAAAAGGCTTCTGCAAAGAGCAATGCAAAAAAAATTCTTTCTACTTGCTCATTCTCAAATGAATTACCCATGTCAGGCCAATCAATAAATCTTTTGAATATCAAGAAAAAATAAGGATCTCAGACACTTCCCCTAGAAGCTTTATGTAAAAAGTGGCACAATAATTATGTAGGTGGGTTATGATCTATAGGTAAGTGCACTGACTATTAACATCTAAAAGTGACATTTCCTTTTCAGACAAATTTCAAATGAGCTGCAAAGATGCATTTTGCAGTCAGCTTGCTTGTACAAAAGCTAAATCAGGCATGCTCTTATAATTGTACCGTATGCATTTTCCATCTCAGACTTTCCATCTCAGCCTCTCCCAAGTCAGATATTGTGGGTAGAGCTGGCCTAATTTTTTCAATACAAAGCACATTTGCCTAAAGATCCATTTTATGAAACAGTGTCACTGAAACAATCCAATCAGATCTGGCAAAATATAATGATCAGGGCAAGGGAGGAAGGGACAAAAATCAAACAAACATGGAAATGTTTTATCTGACAGTTTGAAAATGAACTTTTTCAACACAGACTTTTTTTAGACAAGGAAATATTAAGACCGGTTAATTGTTAGATAACTAAAAGCTAAACAAAAATAGGAAAGACCTTTTCAATTAAAGGAAATATTCTGAGGTAACCAGAATGAATTTATAGTTTTCATTTCATTAATTAAGTTTTTAATGTTGGTTCTTTCCAAATAAGATGGAATTATTTTAGTTCAGGCATAAAAATGAAAAATTGACAGAACAGTCAACATTAGGCTGGAAGATCTTCAGGTTAAGTATCTATTACCTAGTGAAAAAAATGCTTCTCCTTCTTGAAAAATTTTCATGTGTTTGAGATTTATAAGAATATATCATATCTTCGGGAAAGCTGAGGATGTTATTGGAAGTATGGATGAATGCTGTAATGTTGGTTTTAATAGCTAGTCTTTTGACCTCCATTGGTTCTTGCTGTCATTATGACAACCAAAAGCAAGGAATAACTCTTTCAGAGCTGTCATAGAAGGAAAATTTTCATTTTAGAGTGTTACAGGAGGACCCCTGCACCAGGGTCAGCCATAATACATCAGCCCTGCAGCTAAGGCCAGGCCTCAGAGGGGGTGGAAAGAGTTAGGAAGACTGAAACAGAGAAAGCCCCGAATTTAGCTTTGACTTCTGTGAATCAAACCTGACTATGGCAAGGAAAGAATATGCATATATGTTCAACACACACAAAAAAACCCCAAAAATGCAAAAGTAAAACTAACTAACAAACAAAACCCCCACCAACAAATAAT
>VZTT01075781.1:5100-31830 GCA_013400855.1 Buphagus erythrorhynchus
TTTTCTAAAAATTGAGAAACTCCCATAAGTGTCTGGCATTCAAAGTTTTTTCTTTGGAGAGTGAAAAAATGTATTGTCTCTGGATCTATACTAGAAAATCTATTTCTTTTTACCTCTTCATATTAAGACTTTCCATTCAGTCTGGAAGTATCAGACCCCTTTCTAGATCTCAGCTGCCATGGTGCAGCAGAGCCCTGTAGCAACTGACCGTGAGATTTCCTAAAACAGAGTCTGGGGNACTAATTTGGGAAGATAAAAAAAGGTGCCAGGACTATAGAGAGAAACCAGAGACTGAGATATAAGAAGTGCAACTCTGTCAAGGCTTACAGTGATGTGTCAAAATTGAAGTAATCAATTTTTTAACTCTTTTAGCTCTTTGGTCAGTACTCAGATGCTTTCAAAGGACAGAACTAATCCAGTTAACTCTTGAATATTGCTGTTTGGAGAAAGGTAACAAAGAATTTGTTCAAGCCCAGTGAACATTTTGCTATGTGGATTTTGCCCTGCTCTCAATATATTGTGGCTAAAACTACAGATAAATGGACGCAGTCTTTTGAAAATAACAAATCCAGCCATCTAATCTTAATATAACTGTTTCCTTTTCTTGAAATGTAGCATCTTGGGAAAGAAGTGCTTATTAAGCAGGTGAGCATAAATTTTAAAAAAAATTTCTAAAGTTCCCTCTTCAGCCTTATCTCACTTTTAAAAATTGAGAGTATTCAGTTTTCTGGAAGAAAACATCCGGTAAGAAAAGCACCATCTCACATATTTTCCAGTTTCATTTTTTATCATATACTCGAGAAATGGAGCAAACAATCCATGATGTGTGAAAAAAAATGCCCATGAGTTTATTTTTCAAATCAATTTGCACGAGAAATTTTCCATGAGTTAATTTGAGATAATGTGTACAAATTTTGACATTAAGAAATAGAATGCTACGAAATTCATTGCATAAAAGTTATCTAATGTTCATACAAAGGTTATTTTACATTTTAATTTGTCTGGGTCACAATTAGATGTGGAAATCTGATGCAAAATCTTTCTGTTATTTTTTTAAATTTTTATTTATCTTCATGGATTGCTTTTATTCACTCTCTTCTGCCTGTAAACATGTGACAGGCATATTTTTATCTAATTGTGGCTATAAAATCAAAGATATTATACATGTCTCTGAACATGAACATATCTCTACTAAGTAGCATGAGAAAAATATTGTATTATTATTATTATTAATAATAATAATAATAATAATAGTAGTACTGGCTTTTTTTCACCAATATGTCTGATATGGGTTTTGACTTTCTTCCCTTTTGTAGTCTGAGTGATAACCATGAAATATTAATCAGGAGCTCTGAGTACTGATGAATAATAATCATCTTTCCCTTAGGAGATGCTCATTCATTTCTTCATGCTGTCTTTATGCTGACATGAATCAGTGTTTGTTTAGAAAAGAAAGGCACTACAGGAACCAACACCTCCAATTGTTGGAGCTCACACATTCCAAATTAGTCCACGCATTTTTCACAATAATGGCAATTAAATATTGGAATATCTACAAAGAGAGGTAATGGATTCAGCACCTTTTCAGGTCTTTTCAAGCCTGGATACTTTTCTAAAAGTTTCAGTATCAGGGACAGTTGAGTGAAAACATATTGGTTTGCATAGCAGAAGAGTTGGCAGAAGGTGATTTGGGAATTTCTTCCAGCTTTTTTTGGCAGAATGGGTGTCTTGTGCTATATCACATGAAGTTTTCATTGCCCCATTTCGTAGCCTAAATGGAATCGTTGGTGAGATTCTGGCAGCACTCTAGTGTTCCTGAAGCTGAAATCACCATATTCCTGGAATAACAATTCTTAAAGATTTGTTACATTGCTACTTAAAATCCTACTGCTACTCCAAATTCACTTTTGTTCTCTGCATCATCAACTCAGGAGGAATTAGAAATTCTCAAGGAAAATAACTCTACAAACTTGCTGACCTTGTAGTCAGTAAAATTTTAATAAATAGCATGACCAGAATTTAATTTCCTCCCAGGATTATTATATATATTATTTATTTCTAAATAAATCAAGCCCAAAGTTTGTAAGAGACAAAACATTTGAAGCATCAATATTTGATGTGAAACAGGACACAGACTAATAAGTTCTGAGCCTTTTGAACAGCAATGCCCATATGCCTCTTGGTTATGTCTGGAAATTTCAATATCCATTGACACCTGAGGATCTGGTAATTTTGACTGAAACTGAATGAAAACATGACCATTACAATATTACACGTATAACAATATAAATATATTTATTAAGTAAATGTAGTTTTCTTATTAGAATATTTCTTAGATTTTTTGCTTGCTTGTTTTTTCTTTTTGTACAGTGCCTTGCAGCATAATCTAAATTTGAGATGTTCAATATTTACTTGTTGCCCTTTTCAAGATTATCATTAGAATGATACCTCACTTTTTGGAATTGCTCAGCTCCAGTCAGCCAAGCAGAGAAGTTTCTTCTCTCCGTTGTTTTTATTCCTTGGATTCTTAAAACAATCCATACAGAACTCTCAAAAATCAGGATCTTTCTTGGATCTCTAAGGTAATTCCAAACCTTTAAAGTCCTCCTAATCCATTTCTCCTCTTCTCCAGGCATCATTTAGCTGTCAAATTATTTATAGCACATCTGACAGGAGCTCAGAAGCAGTTGTCTGTCATAAAGCATCGGGAGGCTCTCGAGAAGCTGCAGAGATTGCACTTGTAATAACTCCTCTGTTTTGGTGACAGCAAATTTGGCTCTGACACCGAGCAGCCAGGCCAGGCTGGGATTGCCCCCATGGCTGTGCAGTCACCTCCTGCTGAGGGATGGGGACAGTGGCTGCACAAACACTGCAGCAGGGACTCTAAGGGGACAGAAGCTGCACACAGAAGGAACAAGGCAGGCACCTCCAGACTGCACCTCCCCGAGGGAACCTGGCCTCAAAAGCAGCAAAAGGTACAGAGGTGTCAGTGCTGCTCTGTGGATCACAGAATCCCCCTCTTCTGCTCTCTGTGAAATCACAAAATTATGTTTTGCTCTGGCTTTGCTCAGCTCAGCCAAAGGAATTTCTCATTTAAATCAAAGCAATAAGGTGTCAGTAATTGACTGCAGAGATAATGAAATAAAATTTACTGCTCCTATTGAAAATGTAGTAGCAATCAAGAAAACAAAATTTATTGAATTTGTTTTTTTAAAAAAGAAAAGAAGAAAAAAGGAAAGGGAAAGGGAAAGGAAAAGGAAAAGGAAAGGGAAAGGAAAAGGAAAGGGAAGGGAAAAGGAAAGGAAAAGGAAAGGGGAAGGGAAAGGGAAGGGAAGGGAAAGGAAAAGGAAAGGGAAAGGAAAAGGAAAGGAAAGGGAAAGGAAAAGGAAAGGGAAAGGGAAAGGAAAGGGAAAGGAAAAGGAAAGGAAAGGAAGAAAACAACGTTTTTCTCCAGCTGACTATTTCAACAAGGCATTGAGTTCCATTTTCTCAATCACTAGGTAGTAAAACTGAGGTACAATTATAACCAAGGATTTATTATTAGTATAACTAAAATATAAAATTCTAACAATTACAGTTTCAAATTCAGCAGTATCTTTCCCTAGGAATTATTACTGAATGAACAGAGCCTGTTTATAGATATATGAAAAGTAAATAGTCCTTTCCAAATCTTTATGCTTGCCCACCTCATGTGCTTCATAGTGCTGTAGCTGACATTCTGTGTAAACCTGTTAATTGTAAAACCCTTAGCTCTATCACTGATGTGCTTTTTGCAAGCTCATTAAGAAGTAAGGCAAGTGAAAAGAAGGCAGCTGCCACACTGTATTTTTGCAATATGCTTTACTTGTGTTGATGCTAAATCTATTATTGGTCAGACTAATTTCCAATATTAATAAATATTAATTTTTCCTGAAATGAGAATGGAGTGCAAAATGGCAGTAAAACAGTTTATAATAAACAAACCAAAAATTGTACCATATTTCTGCCTGTTTTCATGTATTAACTTGGCCTCTGCTTGACAAAAATTTAAAAAGTGCATGGCAAATCTTTCAGTTCAGCAGACATGATATACACAGACCCTGTTACTGACCCTTAGGCTTGATAAGTTCAAAATGTTCTATTATTTTCCTTAAGATCACCTTCATGCATTTCTTAATTTCTTTCAGTCTCTAGGAAGAAGACACATAATAAGTAACTCTCCTTCTCTGTGTTTGATTTGGAAAGGGAACACTAAGCCTCCTGTTCCACTGTAAGACTTTCTCTCCTGATAAGGAATCTCAAAGTTCACCAGGTCAGTTTTATTTCCAAGAAAGAATTGAGGTGCTTCAGGGCAGATTACAAGAAAATTTTGAGCTTAATTTATATGTGATAGAAAACTAATTTCCACAGAAATAATTTTCATATAATGTAACCAATGTTTAAATGGTACTATATGAAAATATTTTTTTCAGTTTGATTGGAAAGGCTAGAATGAAATACACATTTCAGGAGAGCTCTACAAAGTCCAGCTTATATCCATTTTTCTTGTTGCTTTCAGTGATTTTTTGACCTTGTGAAAACAATTCTGAAGTTCAGGAACTTATTGACTTAAAATAGTGCAATTTTGTAAAACTCAAGGTAAACCTTGAGTTTTACAGAAAGTAAATAACCTGAGAGTGTGAAATGGGGAAACAACTGTTATGATATAGACAAATTTTGTTGGGGTTTGAAAAAGTCTGCTGAGTTTTAGCTTGTTTGTTTTTATGTTTGGATTTTTTTGCTAAATCAAGAAGCACCTCTTACCTTAATGGTGCCAGCTGAATGGGAAAGCATTTAGATTTCAGCTCCTCTGACATTTTGAAAACTAATGGAATTTTCAACACATAATTTCTGCTGGTTTAGATGTGGTTGTTTGCATAGTCTAGATAAATTTCAGATGAGCTCCCAGATCTCTAACATCTATCAATATCTGTCAACAACCCAAAGTTTCAGCACATTTCATTTAATTTATAAAGCTGCTCTGGAGCACCAGTGTTTGTTTGATCCATGTGTTCTCTGAGTGTTGTAATCTATGTTTTCATCACAAGGTTGAACATTTTATTACATCGAATGTTGAACAGAATGGCATACTAGTGAAGTTGAAAAAGAAATGTCTTGCTGTATTACATTTGTCAAAAGAAATCTGTTTTGATGATGGAACTGAATCTATAGCCCTTATTTGTTGTTTAGTTGACTTAATAGAGTTTTCATATGGAAGAGAGTTTGTACTGAAAAATGCTGATTGCAAAACATTGCCCTGTATTCTTTGCCATGCATGTCAGCCTGACAAAACTGGTGAACATAATGCCCAGGTCTCTCCTTATCTGAGCCCCAGAGAGGCAAATGGCCAGAGAGTGCTGAGCTCATGCTTTATGCTGTCCCTAAGCACTGGCATTCGAGCTACTCATATGGTGTGGCTTAGAATTTGGAAATCCAGACCTTAAAGGACTTTCACATACTCTGCTACAGAAATAAAAATTTGGAAGACCTACAAATAGTAAATTCTTTCAAGTCCCTACTTGCAAACCTCCCAGGGAATTCTGATGTTTGGTTGGATTTCTGTGGCAGTTGGAAAGCAAACTATCAAATCATCTTCAGTAAAGAATGAACAGCCTGTCAGCTCACAAAGGAGCATTGTTTAATGATGAAGCTTAAAAAACGATCTAAACCAAACACTTGTCAGCTATAAACCAAAATCAGATATTTTTTTTTGCTTGTTTGGTTTTTGTATTTTTTTTTGTTTTGTTTTGTTTTATTTTGTTTTGTTTTGTTTTTTTTTAACCAGTCAGGTTTTCAAACTAGATATAGAGTGTTGTATGGTCAGATGAAATCACAGATCTAGGAGAGGGAAACATTACAAGCAAGAGATATGTCCATAGAGAACAGAGACATTCCAAGGCAGTATATACAGTATTGTGAGAGGTCAAAGACACACACATAGGGAAATAAAGATTTAAGGAGAGAGAAAGTATTTTTGGGCAGAGTAAGAATTGTTGAGGAAAAGAACAAAACAAATGAGAGCTATTTCAGAACGTAGCCACTTAGATAATGGTCAGAAAAAGTGTCTCTAGTATTTTCTTATGAGCTCTTCAATCCATGAGATATTATTATTTATGAAAACTCATAAAAAAGTAATCAGATGGGACACCACTTATGGATGTTAAAAGCCAAGCCCCAGTAGTTCAGTTGTCTTAAAATTTTGTGGACAGTTCCTTTAAGACTTTGGACTCTCTATATGAACTTTGGAAAATGTGGTGAAGCTGCCATTATCATCTGTTGACATTTAGAAACAAAATATTATGTGTCAATTCTGGATTTGACAGCAACAGACTAGAAACTTTAGTTATCTTAAGAAAAGCTAGATTTGACATTATTGATAATCCTCTTCTTTGTATTAATAGTGGATACTATTACTGCAGAATAAACAAACAGGAAATGGCTCATCTAGAAAAGACAAAGCTCTTCAAATACAAACATTTAGTTTATTAGAAAAGGACAGAAAAATATCACCAATTACCATATGACATTTGTTTGAGTGAGTGGTGTGTGTGTATCTCCATGCTCATTTCATCTTCACTGTCACATGAAAGGAGGTTTTAAAGTGGCACACCAATGGACATGTAGTATAGTGAAGAATAATATTTTGTTTAATCAGTTGTGCATATGAAAGTTTCAAGACATATCAACCGTTTAAAAGAAAACAAAGTAGTCTGGTCCTCCTAGCTATTTTGTTACTCAATCCTTTTACTTAAGGAAGTTCCTGGATTTAGAGGATCCCACATTTTATTTAGCCAAATGTCTTTGCTGAATGGTGAATTATTTCCCAGTGTATGCTGCTCTTTCAGAAATTGCAGCAGGGCTATCACTTTGATTTGGCACTCAAAGCCTTTAGCATTAAGATAAAGGAAATAGTTTTCTAACTTTGCAACCTTTGGGGCAAGCAACTGTTTTCCAAGGTACATGTGAACAAGATATTCACTGCTGTGAATCAGTTCTCTGGCATTTATTGTGCTTGTTAAATCAGCTCCATTAGGAGAACAAGCAATCTAACTAAAAACAAGGAGAAAAAAGTAGCTCTTAGAAATTAAAACCTGTAAAAACCATATCCTTCTCTGGTCAACTTGAAGGCCAATGGAGCTGTGGGAGGTGATGAGAATAAACAAGCTACTGTTGCTGAAGAATTAGCTGCTAAAGTTTTAAAGATGGACAATATTTTGGAGTAAAAAACAGAGGCATGCGGATGCATCTTCTTAATTTTGTTTAATTTAATTAATTTGAAGTGCTATGTTATCTAAAAGGGATGACCTATCTTGCTGAAGTAGCTGGGAAAGTACTTAGAAGTAGGCAGAAAGACCAGGAAGCAGCTGTGTGTTTAATTTTAATGTGTTAAAGTATTTAAATAATGTGTTAAAGTGTCTGGGGGGTTTATGTGTTGTCTTTTCTAATGTGAACAGATGCAAGCATTCAAATTGCTCTGACACAAAGAAGGTAGAAACAAAAATTTTCTTGATAAATTTCAACTGATATAGGCAACTGCTAAAATTTTTGGTAGCAGGTACTCATGAAAGGGTCTGCTTTGACCAGTATGAGAATTTTCCTTCCTTTCCGCTTCTCAAGCATTAAGGGGGATGTCCAGTGTTCTGGCCTTCATAAGATAAGCAAAATATTCCAATGGTATTGTCACTGGCTTGGCTATGCTGGTCACATTAACATTGTCCACTGCAGAGTTAGAGGCTCACAGCTTCTGTCTGGCAGGTGCAAGGGCTTTGCCAGCACTGGGGGAAAGGATAAAACTGCTCTGTGAGTCTGAATGGATTTCTACTTCATTTTAGGCATACTGAAGAGGTTTAACTACGTATTACAAACACAGCTTTCAGGAGCAAATTTTTTGGAAGAGGCTACTCCAATTTCACCTGTGGTGACTTTTCAACGTAACAATAGTGCTGCTGTTGCCAAGAGAGCTGTATCAGTATTAACAATTTTGGGAGCCTTGCTAAGAAGACATTTGCAGCATGCAAAGTTAAGGGGCAGAGGTCCAAAAGCAACCAGCAAAAACAGAAAGCTACTTTGACTAGCAGTGATGGTATTCACAGAGCAGGAGAACCTGCATGGTAACTTGGTTATACAAGCTGATATATACCTGCACTTTAAATGGCCTTTATTTCAGATTTCGGAATGCAAGAGCACATGGGTTGATGATTCATATAATGAATAAATTCTAGAAGTACCAAATGTTGCTTCTCTGTCATAGGTGCAGGATAAAATTAGTTGGTATTCTAAATTCAGCTAGTAGTGGAAAATACAATATTAAATGTCTAGCAACTAGGCTGGCAGTCTGTAAAGAGGTGAAAAACCTGAATGATTAATGACACATGAACTGTCCTTTAACTTACTGAGTTTATTTTTGAGGTAGACTTAAAAAAGTTTGCAGAGAAATTGTAGAAAGAGACTTGTCATTTTCTACTTCTTCCCTGTGGAGAGAAACTTTTCATTCTGGCACTTTTACAAACTCTCATGTAAAAATCTTTCAAAGCAGCAGTCCTGAGACATTCCTAACTTTTTGACATTGATAAAAGGAAACACTTTCTTAATTATTTATCCATATGTCAGAAATATGCAGAAAAGTACAGAATTATCATTTCCCATAGAGAGTGTTTTATTCCAGTGATCAAAAAAAAAAAGAAGATAAATAAGAGTTTTTCCATCTCCTGGCACTGCAGTTAGTATATAGACAAAGAGAGCACCTACTCTGTCTTTGCAACAGTTTTCATCCATTAGATATTAGGCATCAGATGACAGGATGCTACTGCCTCCTTGTCCAGGGACATTGGGAGAAGGCATTTTTCTTTCATAAAATTTCCCACTTCTCTTATAACATGAGATATTAACTGGATATTACAAAATCCAGCTTAATTTCATGATGTGTAATATCATAGAAAACTTAAGAGAAATGCATTAAAAAGGACAAATGTGCATTTTTGCAAGTGCTAGTGTTCAGCCTCTGGTGCTCTGAGCATAAAACTGCTTTTGAGACTTTCCCCCCTCTCTCTCTGCCTTCTTATTCTTATTCTTGCAGGCACACAATATGTTCTTCTCTGGCTAATCTACTTAAAGTGCTATCAAATTTATTCCACTTACTATAGCTGTTTCTGCCTATTATTTGTAACATCAGAGATATATGACCAGTTTTCAATATATGGAAGTCATCTTTATTAATTTTAAATAAGTCCTTAGCAATCCCTTTTGGATTTTTCTCCCCTTCAAGCTTTAATGAAAAGGAAAGGAACAGAAAGACATTGCCATCACCCTGCTGCAGAAAGCTTAAGCTGCAGAGCTGGGTGCAGGCTAAGGGGGGCTTTCCAGGTGGCTGAATGCATTCTTTGGGGCCCCAGGGACATTATCAGTCCCTGCCACATCCACCCGTGCCCCTTCTAGGGCCAGAGCTGCATGTGCCACCCCAGGTCTAAGCTGTCACAGCTCAGTAAACAGCAGACCTGTGTGATGAGCTGGCTGAGGGAAAGCTGTGAGGAGCCCTCTTGGGGGCTGCCAGCCAGTCCCTCTCCTGCAGAGCAACATTTAGTTCATCCCTGAGCATCACGGTGGATCTTTTGTGCCTGGCTGTGTCCCTTGCATCTTACACTGAATCACAAAATTATAGAATGGCTTTGCTGGAGGAAGCATTAGGGATCCCACCCCACTGCCATAGGCAGGTGCACCTTCCCCTGGACCAGATTGCTCAAAGCCTGGACCAGGCAAAGCTCAGGCATGACCTCAGCAGTCTCTTCAACTCTCTGACAAGAGGTTGTAGCCAAGTGGAGGTCAGCCTCTTCTTCCAAGCAACCAGCAACAGGATGAGAGAATATAGTCTCAAGCTGCACCAGGAGAAATTTAGGCTGGACATTAGGAGGAATTTCTTCCCAGGAAGAGTGGCTGGACATTTCAAAGGACTGTGCAAAGAAGTGGTGGGATCACTGGAATTACCATCTTAAAGAGGCATTTAAGAGCAGACTGGGAACTCAGTGCCATGATCTAGTTGACAAGGTGGTGCTTGGTCACAGGTTGGACTTGAAGACCTCAGAGGTCTTTTCCAACCTAATTGATTCTGTTATTCTGTGAAAGCCTTTTCCATGTCCTGGATAACCAGGTGTCCTGTTTCCCTCTGTAGAGGGCTCACATTTTCCTTACCCTTTCTTTTATCACTAATGTACGTATAGAAGATTTTTGTGCTGCCTTTGACATCCTTGGCCTGATTTAATTCTGCATTGTCCAGACATAAAAGCCATTCCACCACATCTCTGTGATGTCAACAAGATCACAGCCCTGTAGGCATATGCATCTCTAACTCCTCTAATTCTCCTTGCTCCTTACATTTGCATAGAGCCATTTCAGTTGGATCCCAATGAAGCAGACTTACTGGCTGGAGTGACTGGAATTCCTTTGTTCTGCTCTTCAGATTATCTCCTGCTGGTCTGCAATTCCTCTCCAGGCTCTGGGCATCTCTTGCTGACCCTGGCACCAAATTAGTGGGAGAGGGATGTGTGGAGGTTCCCCTCCCCTGTCAACTGGCCCTGGGACCAGCAGGGTGCTGAACTAAACCCAAGGGGCTCTGCCTGCCTCTGGCCTCAGCACTGCTCCAGAAATGCATTTCTGTTTGGCTGTTCCTGGCTGCAGCAGCCCCTGGGGCTGAGCCAGAAACGATGGCAAACAAATGGCAATAGAGATGCTGGACGTGTAGAATTCCCTTTGGCAATAGAGATGCTGGACGTGTAGAATTCCCTTTGGCAATAGAGATGCTGGACGTGTAGAATTCCCTTTGGCAATAGAGATGCTGGACGTGTAGAATTCTCTTTGGCAGACAAAGTCCTCAGGGTCTAGTTGTGAAACATCTTTGTCTCTGTTCTTCATGGCAGGACCTCTGGCCCTAGGTTTTGAATATCATTAGGAGGCTTGAGTTAGTTTTTCTGTTTAATTATTTATTTGTTTTCCCTAGAGAAGCTGTATGAGACTCTGGAATAGAAATATTTGGTGTTTTCACTAATACAAATAGCATGCATCACCATGCATAAATGTTATACTGCAATTGAGTAATTCCTATTCTTTTCTGAATCTAGTGGTAATAAAAGGGCAATTTTTTATTCTACATTCAGTGGTAAGGGGGAGCTGTCTAAATCCAGTGGCAAAAATAAGTAGAATGGGATTTACTGTTACCAGAGGCTACTTCTGAGAGACTGTAGTTTTTTTTTCCTTATTTCTGTTTTTGCAATGTAATGAAGAACTACTGAAATGAGAGGGACACTTTTTCAAGGTCATTGTAAAAAGAGTAAACTTAATAAAAATTTTGAATGTATATTGCACACATTTGAACCGGTAGGGATAACAAGCACTCAGAGCAGTCTCAGTTGACAATTCACTTGACAACACAAACCACAGGTTTGCTTTACTTCTGTGTAGTATTATGGATTTTCTGATTTTGATTAGAATAGCTAGATGTGGTGGGTCACACTTTGAGCTGGCATGAGTACTTGAACGGGCTACTGTTTGAAGTAACCTTTAATAGCTGACACCACCTGGTGGTTTAAAGATCTAATCTGTGCACTTTTAGCTTTCTGTGAAAAGACTATGGATTATTTATTTTAAAAGACTGAAGGAAGCCATAATCATCCTTGATTTTTGAAAAATATCCAGCTCTGAAGACCAGTAATGAGCTAAGCCTCCATTTAAGGTCAAATTTTAAAGCTTTCCAAAGCCTTTAATGACAGACCCATCATCACATGAAATTTTTCAGTGTTTTGTGTTTAATTAGCTTTAAACTGGATTCACATAGTCTTCTGGTAAAAAGAAAATAATAACTCAAAGATCATTATAGCTGTCTGTGTCAGAAGAAGTGTAAAAGCGTAATATCTCTGTGAATGAAGAAAAATATTCTGAAATACACTTCATTATGTACACCACTAAAATACCACCATTATTGTTAGCAAAGCTCAGTGAACACAAGTTTATCAAAGACTTAAATACCTCTTGCAAAGCTCAGAAAAGTTACTTTTAAACTATTCTTGACAAAAGTATTTTGGAGATAAATATCTCTGTCTAAAACTATCTGTTTTGCACCTGTTTTAAATTCTGATTTTACTTATTCATTTGCTTGTTTGTTGCAGAGGGTTCTTTTCATTTGTTTCTAAGTAAATCTAAAAAAGAAGGTGCATTAAAATTTTACATTTATAGAATCAACCTAGAGCTACAGAAGCGAGAGTCTAACCCTAAGCTTGCCATGTCCCTATCATTTATCAGAAAGCATTTTTTAATATCAAATCATTATCTTAGGTATAGAAACTTCTTTAATTTTCTCATGCTTGATAATATGTGGCAATGAGCTTCTTTTGGGAGCTTTAAAAAAACAAAAATCACCTTTTAATCTTAAGCTAATTAACACATATGAAACACCTCCTCCAGACAGAACTTTGATAAAGATAGAGGTCACCAAACCTTTCTAGTTTGCTTGAGATAAAACTGAAAAGTGTCATCTTCAGATTGCCTTTATTCCTCAGAATTACACGTTCACATTGAAATAGATATTATATATGTGCTTGTGCAAATGTATTTTGCACACACTTGTGTGCTCAGATGCATATATGCACATATTCAATACAATTCTGTTAGTAAAGACAAAAGCATTTGTTTCTGAAATAAAAACGGGGGTGTAACCCACAATCCACCTGCTCAGGTTGTGTTTTGATTCTCAACCACAGTTCTACAACAGCTTGAAATAATGAATGTCAAAAAAGTCATTAAAAAACTACCAACTCTAAGTTTAAGTATTGTGGAAAATAAGTTGAATTTAATTACTACACACCTTTCATTTGAAAGATGTCTTGCTAAATTTTATTTATTTTTAGAAATCAGAGATAAAACAGCAACTCATAAACATATAAATACAATTAAAGTATCTGACAGAAGTATCAGATGTATAAGAATTATGATCAGTGCAACTTGAGTGAATAGAAAAATATCACAGAATTTAAGTTAGTTTTGCACAGGAAATCAGTATGGCACACAGGATATTGAACGAGGGGTTTTTTTGTTTTGTTTTTTGTTTTGTTTTTTGTTTTTTTTTTAGTTAGATACAACTAATTTAATGAAAAAAATCCAAAAGTGAGAGTGAAGAGAGAGTGGAGAACACTTTAGTTTTTTCCAAACTAATATCTAAGCCTTTCTACAACTAGTTTTGCCAAATGGTGAATAGTAGAATTTCTTCACTTGGTTATAACCATGCATTTGTCAGTGATAAATAGAAAACATAAACTCTGTAAACTTCAGTGAAAAAATTTCATTACCTCCATCAGGCAAGTATTATATTCAATGAAGTAAATCCACTGCTGGTACAATTCAAATTTAATGATTTACAGTAGAGACTATTTTTTTCTTACAGTTTCAAAAACTATTAAACTGGATGAAGTTTTAATAGAAAGCTATTTGTTGAATTGATACTCCCTACAAAAATGTAATATCTTTCTGTAGTAGGTTGACCTTCAGTGGCTGCCACATGCCCACCAAGCCACTTTATTACCTCCTCCTCAGCAGGGCAGGGGAGAAGAAAATGAGATAAAAATGAACTCATGGGTCAAGATAAAGGCCATTCATCATTTTTATACTATGTATATATGTAAAATTTATCTAGAGATAGATGAGATCTCTCTTTGTGTTTAGTGTTTGTATTTTCAACCAGTATTTCAAGACTTTGAAGTTAAACTGTCACCATTTCCTTGATCTTCTCATGAGGAAAATTTACCATAAAATTTATCTGAGCCTGCAAATTTTCAGTCTCCTGAACTCTGGAGCTCACAATTGTTTTCTCTACATTTTCTCTGCTTTCCATGTTTAAATATGTGATTCATGCAAATTATTCAGTCTAAGAGTCTTCATATTTCTTTCACAGTTCTAAGAGTCTGTGAAAGTCTTGGGTTAAGTTAATATCAAACCCTTTTGCCAAAGTAAACAAGAGGTTGTGAAAATATTGACACAGGTGGATAGATTTTTATGAACTATATTTTCAGTCCCTTAAAAATGAAAATTTGTTGGGAATAAAGCTCTTCCTAAGACTAAATTCTTGCAAAATTTGGAAGTAGGAGAAAAAAAAAAAAAAAAAGACAGGTTTTTTATTAAATGTGACTTTTTCTGCAGATCATGTAACATGTTACCACAAATAATGAAAATTAATTACAGAGAAACTGTGCAAATACAGTGAGAACTCCCTAACCAGACATAATGAAATTAATATTTCCTGTATGGCTTGGCAGAAGCTATGTTTTGACCTTTATAACACAGCAAAACTCTTATCTATTCTTTCAAGTACTTATTGGAAGAAGTGGGTCATGTTTTGATGGTGAAAGGACTCTTAGTTGGGGCTTTTTCCCCCTTCCTCTACTGGAACAGAAGACAAAAGCATAATTTTTTGCACTTTCATGTATATTACGTATTTTTTGATTGTAAGATGATAGCAATAGATCTCAGAGCTGCCTTGGATATGTATTTTTAAGTTTACTTTGAGACAAAATCTAATTCACAGAATCAAACGTTTAAACTGCCACTGTTGCATTCACCTACTGTCAGAATTTATAAAGGTGCAAAGGACATTTTTATTCACATTGTATAATGTTGTAAAGTGAAAAAAAAAAACATAAAAATAAACAATAGAAAGAAAATATTAAGAAAATATTTAGATAAATATTTATTATGTTCCTCTAATCTGGAGCCAATCATTGGACCACACTGATGAGGCACCAGAATTTCTAATTAAATTAAATGTTTGCATTTTTTTTAGTAGAGGGTTTTGAAAAAAGAGTGAGAAAGTTATAGGAATATAAAGGTAATTCAGAACAACCTTCTCAGAATCATGATGGCAATCCCTGGAGTAAACAAGAGGAAAATTGCCAAGTTACTCTTGCTCAATAAAAATGGTTCTGAGAAAGATGTTTTAGAGAAGGAGGAAAAGCAATCTCAACTGTTTAAAATAAATAAAAAATTGGTGCTATCTATTACTAGGGGCTATGAAATGACTAATCAGCCCTAAAATTGATAGCATAGCATTTTGCTTAATAATGCCATCTCTTGTTTGCCTGCATTTATTCAAAAGCAGCCCTCTTTTGATACAGCATTAAAAAAACCCTAAGTGTTATGAAGGTACAGTTTAAAAGATAATATGTAATTGAAATCAATATTGGCTCAGTCAACCCCTCAGTTAATGTGTATGTCAATTATATGATTTGTTTGCCAGGGGAAGGAAGGAAGGCAGGAAGGAAGGAAGGAAGGAAGGAAGGAAGGAAGGAAGGATAAAAGCTATCTATAAATGAAAAGGAGTCACCTCACACAGTTTAAAGGGCACTTGAACAATGCTCTTAGTAATATGATTAACTTTTACACAACCACGAAGTGGTCAGGTAGTTTAATTAGATGGTGGTTGTAGGTCCCTTACAACTGAAATATTCTAAGCTATATTATTTGCTTCAATTCAATTTGGTGTGATTGAGTTCCATACTGTATCTTACCCTGTTATATATACTATTATTTATATTGATTCTGATTTTTCAAGGAACAGTATCATTTACAGTGTTACCTTTTTGCCATTTTGGTTTTCTTTAACATCTGTGTGAAGCATCCCATTCTGCATTTAGCCATCTAGAGATGTCTTCTTGCACACAGACCTCCTCTGTACCGACACAGCAGAATTGAAATCTTGATTTGCTTTTTTTTCAACAGAGCCATATATCTCAGAATGAGAATGATAGAAGCTACTCTACATAAAGTTCCATTCCAAAATCTTTTTCAGATAACCCTCACAAATTTCAACCAGTGAGGTTTCCATTGATTCACTGAAAGACAATATTACAGCCTGTTAAAAGTCACCACAAGAAATTAAGGATTTTATATGCTTTGTAGATTACCTGCCAAAATTATATTTGCATGTACCTAAATCAAAAGGTGGTCTTCTCTAATGATAATCAGATGGTTTTCTTTTGCTTCTTTATCAGAAGCCAAAATGGAGATCTTAATTTTAACCACCAATTAATATGCTACCCATTTGTCAGGAAGCCCTAATGACCTAATCATTGGACCATCATTCTTTAATTTATCACCTGGTTCCCTGCAGCTGTTCACTGCAGTCCTGCAGTCTGCTAGCAAGGCACAGGCAGGCTGCTGCCAGGGGCCAGCTCCCTGCAGCAGAGGGTGGCCCTGGGGCAGGCACCACAGAGCTCACAGAGCACACAGCCCTCCAGACATGTCCCTAGCACTCTGGAGATCTTGTACACGTGTGTACAATCTTATTTCCTTGTATTTACACAGTGATTTGCAGTGCTAGGATTTAAGAGTATTTCATGTTTTCAAGGAACCCACTTAGTGAGACACTTTGTATTGGCTGCATTTTCCACACTTAGAGTCCAAACAAAACCCAAGTGTCCTCTGTCATATCTGAATCCAAATTATGGACTATATTTCCTAAGCTCCAATACCTCTTTCTGCTCTATTTTAGAGTTTATTCTGATGAGGAAGTAAATGTTTATGGTTCAAGGACAGAAAATTGGTGTTCCTGTTGATATTACTGAAGTGAGCTACAAAACCTAACAGGTTGTGGGCATTACTGGACTGACAAAACATACTCTACAGTATTAATATTCACTGAATGCAGATACTGGACACTTCAGCAATATCCAAATTATTAAGCAAATAATTATTAAATAAATAATTATTAAGCAAATATATGCCATCAAAGATTAACAAACAAAATTTAAAATTATGGCTATTGTTTTACAGTTAAAAAATCAACAAATGAAAGAAATGCATGTCAAGAGCTATTAAACACAAAGTTGATGACAAAGTTTGACATAATATACTAAATTCCAAATTGTTGGAATTCTTACAGTATAAATTTCTCAGTTCTGATACATTTTTCTTTCCTAAGCATTCACAACTGTCTATTTTCAGAAACACAATACTAGGCTAAAGGGATTGAGATAGCCATTCTTTACATTCTTTGGCAGAATAAATCAGTCTTAAAGAGAAAATTTTGAGCCTATCCAGAATGCAGCCTTCCCCACCAATAATTATGCAATTGATACAATAAAAGAAAACAACTGCTTAGTTTGAATCTACAGAAGAATGTAAGTAAATGTGTTTGTTTTTTTTTTAATTTATTCACCCTGAGATTTAATCAGCATATTGGATTAAAAAAAAAAATCCTTTTCCAAACACACAGCAAACAGAGAGAAAAAAAGAGAGAAAAAAGTGTATTCTGTCCTTATCATTCCTACTTTTTAAAATAGTATGAATGCCAAATTGCAGAGTTGTCACCTTCTGGTGTACTCAATAGTCATATTTTACAAGTGAGAACATTGCAGAACAGACTCAACCTCCATTAGATAGTGGTGTAAGTGGTGATGGAATGTATTTATATTCTTCCCCTGTATATTCCACCTTGCATCTTTGACAAATGTGAGCATCCCAGAGGGCACACAGTTCTTGCAGTCCTGCTATGATTTTCCACATATCCTAGAGCAGTTGTACTCTAAATATTATGTGAAGCACTTACCAAGATTCAGAACTGAATAATACAGGGGAGGTTATGGGATAGGAGTTGAAGGGTATAGATTCTTGGGTGCCTCTGAATTATAGTATTTACATCAACATCCTGTGGCACAGGTAGAAAGTGTTTATTAAGTCCTGAATATTGCTGTAGCTTAAGCTGTAGTTCTGCTCCCCATTCCCAGCAAACAATTTGTCTATTGTTGATATGGCACTCTGTTTCTTTGCAAATTTTTTCAAATGTCCTTTAAAATTTGCATGCATTCTCTGACTCACTTCTAGGTACTATTCATTTTTTGAATGAACAAACTACAGATTCAATTGGCAAAACCAAGGCCACATGAAATAACAAACTTGGTTATGCCTTCAATGTTCAAGTCATATTTAGACATAATTGCAGAACAGTTGATATCATCTATATATTGGATAAATGGGTATCAAAAATATTAATCCAAAGAATTTAAACTGAGCAAAATAACTTATCACTTTCATTCTCTCATCTATATAGTGAAAGACTACTGTGAGAACACTTAAATAAAATCAGGAAATGCCACCTGAATTTACCACTGATGATGATGCTTTACAAATCAATCTCCATTATTCAACTGTGTAAGCTTTAGCAAGTCCATGTTATTTTCTTAAATAATTCAGCTGCCCTGCCAAAGTAATTTGCATTGTATTGAAATTTTACTTTTTTAGTGTATCTTCTAAGATTTATTCCATGGTTATTAAGACTGCAAATCTTATGTCATTGTGATTATCTTCCACTATATTATAAGCATATGGTTTCATAAGGAGATAGAACTTTTTTATTTTTTCTCTTTAGTTTTAAGATTTGATGATTTGTGTTTCGAAAACCCTGCTAGAATACCCTTATTCCTTTCCTACAACTGTTTTGCTTTTCAGAATGCAAACTACAATCTACACTCTCCCCCTTTAAAAATGCAAAAACATCATTTTAATTCCTGTAAAGATTGAATTTACACTTTGAAATATAAACATCGCAAGATCTTTCAACAAATGTTGGTTAAGAACAGCTGAATAGTGCATTTCTGAACACCATTTCCTTTTACTAGTTAAGTACTTAAAAGTAAACAGCTGAAACTACTAGTTTGAAAATATTTGTTAATTATTTGGTTAACTTATTCCTGGAACAATTTAATGTTTAATGTACTGTTATTTTTCTCTTCTTCTGTGTTCTTTGATTCCAGAAAGGCATGAAACATGGGATTTGTCTTGTCTAGTTTCAAATATCTTGAAGATTGTCTCAATCTAAACTAATTGTATAAGCTCTCATTATTAAGAGAACTAGATGTTGTAGGCAGACAATTTGTCCAAGCTGTCTCAGATGCTCATCTTCAGTGAGATGAATCATTCCCCAAAGGTGTTTATTTCTCACCATTGACTAAAAAGGAAGACTAGATGACTAGTTTAGATGACAACTTTTACTTGTCTGATGTCTGCTGAGGAAGATCTAACACAAAGTGCCCCGAAGCATTCTGGTGTATGAGGCACTGAGTATTACTTCTTAGATCACCAGAATTCCAACAAAAATAGTCAAAAATATTCTACATTTCCTGAGACAGAGCAACCTCCCCCTGCATTCCTTAAACTTTATTTTTATAATTGAAAAAACTAACCAACAAAAACCCCAAACAAACAAACAGATAAACAAAAACAAAAACAACTAGCAGATTGACAAACCAGAAACACAAAATGACTTATTAGTGGCTTGGCACAGGAGTAGAATTTTGCCCAAGAGTTTGCATTCAATGTTCTTCAGCCATATTGTAAATAAATAAGTTATGTAAATAGAAAAAAAATTGCAAATATTATAAGAATACTGCAATATATTATAAAAATATTGCCATGTTTTCTTGATGATAGTCCCCTTTTGAGTCAGGGTCATGAAAACACTGAATTGATCAAAACTGCCTTACTGATTTATTATTTGCCACCAACTCACACTTAATCTTAGCTTTCAGTCACCTACAAATCACCTTTTTATATACAGCTTTTAAAAGTTCTCATCTTTCTTCTGAAAGTGCTGGGATATATCATACATCCATAGAAGTAACCATTAACCAAAAATTCATTATTTTTTGTCAGTGTTACAAGGTATAAATATTTCTCCAGTGAGTTCTTATAATTGAGATAATATCCTCATGGGCAATATTGGAGTGCTCATGCAGTGCTGGCATGAGGCAGTTTCAGGAAGGCTTACAAGGGTCTCTGGCAGAACACACACTTCAGGATGTATACAGGAAATGATGGAGACTGACACAACTCACAGAGCTCTTGCAAAGGGCCACTGAATTTCAAGCATTGTTAAAAAAATTTAATCCAAAGAAAACCAACCAAACAAATCAAAGTACTGCAGAGAAAGGTCAAATGCAAACCAAACAAAACAGAACTTTGTGACTGGTTGTTTTTATTTTAACAGGATTCATATTAGCCTATGTTTACATTACTGCAACTTTTCAACCACCACCTTCTATCGGGAATAAACTAAACCACGCACACTGGCTCATTTGACAGAATTATTTCATTATTCCAGATTCCAGATCAAATCAAGTTTATCTGGTGGTCCAGTGAGAGAGACTGATATAGCATTATTAGTAATTTTAGATATTAATGTAAGTAAAATCATGACCTTAAATTTATTTTCTTAAGGTGTAGCAGTTCACATCAATGTTTGTCATTTGACTCATAACAATGTTAAATCTTTGTTCCCTTTGCAGAAACACCAAAGAATGAGCTAAGGAAAGTAAGTCTCCTCCAGAGAAGAGCAGGGGATTGTGGCCTCCAGGGAGCTTTCCTGAAGTGGGGAGTTGCTGCAGAGGCACAGCCAGGGTCTGACAGGATGGAACGTGTCCCCTCTCCCACAAGAGGTGGCTCTGGGGAACCCGGTGTGGCAGCTTTCATGGAAGGAGGAGGGGGAGGATGCCTCTCTGAAGGTGGGATGTTGCTTTGCCTGCCTGCAGAGGCTCAAAGCACACACTGCCCAGCACCTGGGCACTCCTCCTACCTGACCCTCAAGGCAGAATGGTGGGCACCTGAGGCAACTGTTAGAAGTGGCTAGGCCACTATCCATCCTCTTTGGGAAGCCATGGAGCCCAGTGAAGTTCTCACTGACTGGAGTAGGGGAAATATAACCCCCATTTTAAAAAGAGAAATAAGGAACACCTGGGGAAAGATATAGGCCAGTCAGCCTCATCTCAGTGCCTGTCAAAATCATGGAAACTATGCTAAGGCACACGGCAAACAAGGAAATTGGTGACAGTCAGCAAGGCTTCACTAAGGGCAAATCATGCCTGACAAATTTGGTGGTCTTCTGTGACAAGGCTACAGTAATACTGAATGAGGGAAGAAGGACTGACATCATCTACCTGGGTTTGTGCAGAGCATTTGACACTGTCCCACACAGTATCCTTGCCTCTAACCTGGAGAGACATGGATCTGATGGATGAACCACTCAGGAGATAAAGAATTGCCTGCAAGGCTGCACTTGAAGAGTAGGGTCAATATCTCCATGTCCAAGTGGAGGTGAGTGACAAGTGGCATTCCTTAAGGATCAGCCCAGGGACTGGCACTGTTTAGCATCTTTGTCATTGACATGGACAGTGGGACTGACTGCATCCCCAGCAAGTTTGCTGACACCAAGCTGTGTGGTGTGGTTGACATGCTGGAAGGAAGAAATTCCATCCAGAGGGAACAAGATAGCCTTGAGAGTTGGCACCATGTGAACCTCTTGAAGTAATTAGAAGTTTCACATGCCTTTTCAACTCTAGTTGTCATTCAACTCTTTTTGTGTCATTTTTTACACTGGCATTTCTGTTGTCTGGTCTGATAGGACTGAAATGAATAACCTATGATATGTTTTGTTTTCATCAACTCGTCACCTTTCTCAGAAAAGAAAGTAAGCCAAAATTACCTAAATTAAAGTATCATGAGCTGAAGGCCTTATATGAACTTCTGAAATGTTTAACATTCACCAATTATTATCAAGGTTATTGATTTTATTTCTAGTAAAAAGGCATAGCACTTTGATATAATGATGGGAAGCTTGATGTATACAGTATTAGGAGATTAAAAATAATGTTCTTGTACATGAACTGTACTCTTATTGAAACTTCAATTAATTGAAGGGTAGTAATAGCAATCAGAATAGCTCATTTGTTAACAAGCAACTAAATAAGTTATCAACTCTGATGACCATTCAGTGTAATGTCTCAATAAAGCATATTGTTACTTTGATTTGGTTAATTATAGAAAATCAAATTTGCAATCCAAGTCTCTGGAGGCATTCCTATTTTTTTAGGTACAGGATGATAGAGGTTACTATTTTATTTTCCTCAGAACCTTGCAAACAGCAGTTTATCAGGACTAATCTTTTAAGTTATATGATGAAATAGATTGTCTTTTCAAAAGCAATATGAGCAGCTAATATTCTCTGTTATGCAACTGTAAAACAAAAAAACAGGTCAGCATCTGCTCAACTGCTTTAATAATTATATTTGAAGCACTTGTTTAAATTTAAAAATGCATATCAGTACAACATACTAAATCAAATTGTACAGGCTCTGTTTCCACCCGAAGCTATGAGGTGACTCATCTATAGTCCTGCTGAGGAAAAATGTGAAAATTCATCATAACCCACGAAGATTATAAAATACAGTCCAGATGATCACTATTTTTCTATTTCTATCCTCTACAGGGAAATAACTTGAGCATTATTGAACACAGTTCTGACAGCTCACTTTTGGTGTCCCAGGGGAAAATACATTCTGCAACTGAATCTAGTAGATTTATTTTAGGCCTGTCATACTATATTTGGGGTGTGGCCTGTCAAGTGGTGAAACCAACATCCTGATCAATGTTTACCTGCAGTCATCAGGTAGAGTATATCTCATGTTTGCACAGGGAGATTGCTGTTTTTAAGCGTTGAGCACATGGAAATGACAGCACATATATATATATACATAATATCACACACATATGTGTATGATGCCACACAACATATACTTAGGACACTCTGTGGTGGTGCAGGTTCTTATGCACACTTGTAGAGTGTTTAGAAGTCTATTTGCACAGTACAGAGGTGAGTATGTTCCAGCATTATTGCAGAATTGTAATAAAAGTCAGCGAACCAGCAAACGCTCTGCTTACGGTCCACCTTCCATAGAGAGATCATCTCCACTGTGGTGGAAAGTGGGCAAAATTTCACTTCCTTCACATGAAGCTGCCCAAGGAGTCTTTATCTAGTTCCCATCAGGGATATGCAGCCTTGAAAAGCACAAATGTAGCTGCTTGATATTTAGAATTGAGTCACAGGAGAAGGAAAAGGTGGTCGTGCTTCACTGCTGTGCTTTTCTAGGGATTCTAGGAATTGGTCCAGTCTGTCACTCCAGTTCATTTACCATATATATGTTAAACCTTACTGATTAACAAGTTGCTAAAATCCTAAAACTGTGGGCTTAGTCTCCTCCCTTCAAGGGAACTTAACCCTGAAAAGGGGCCACTTGAGCCCTCTCTTCCTAGTCACAGTGGAGCACCTTCAAGAACACAATCTAAAACTAGTTTCAATAGGTACATTTCAGTCTTTCTCTTGAACAAGCCCAGCTAGTCAGATTCAGCTATTTTTTTTCCAAGAATGAAACTCTGAATAAGCATGAGTGAAGTACAAAATCAGAATAAGGTGTCCCAGATAACTGTATAAAGAGAAATTTCTGTGGAGTATTATCCAGGAATAACAGAGGAGGAAAAAAAATCTGAGTAAAACTACTGTCTATAGAACTGAAATTTCTTTAAGTTTTTTAAGAAGCCTATGATGCAGATCCCCATTATAATTGCACAAACTTTAAACATTCCTGCATTCAGCCAGTCAACACCTCTGTAAGGAAAGGGACTATTACTATCCAAATTGACAGACAAGGAAATTGAATCTCAGCGTGGACAAATGTTTTGTCCAAGCTTACATAGCCCTGCCAGAGAGGCTCAGATCCTGATTTTGGCTTTTTACCATCTTCTAAATTTTCCTCATTAAGAAAGAAATCACTGGCAAAATGTTAGACATTCTGAAGAGTGATTGTCAGAGCATTTTTCCTAATGATTAATTTTCCTTACTGTGAGGGGCATGGGTCAATCTCAGTTATGGTAATACTGGTATCCCTACAGCTTCCAAAACAGTTCTTTTTTCTTCCAGAATCTGACTGCTCCTTGTCAAACTGACTTTTTTCCACTTTCTAATGAAACTCTATCAAATGTCCTCAGAAGCTTATATGTATATTTATTGTTGAAGGGCAGTAATCTTCAGAATAACAGAAATCACATTGTTTCAGTATGTGGATAAGGAGAATCCTCTCATAGCCCTTGTCATTTCTGATAGATGATAACACAAAGTATAACATGCTGAAAGAGAGGATTGCACTATTGGCCTTTTTTATCTCCTGCTGTCATCCTAAATTCCTCAGAGACCACCATAGACATGATGTTTTGTATGGCTGACAATACATGAGCAGAAATTTTCTGGATATTGGTAGTCAGATATGGAGACTTTAATTTTGCTACATTAATAATTTCAGATAAAGTTCATAGTGATTAAAATGCATTATTACTTGTAGACTGCTCTTTCATAATGAAATTGGTGTCTATCCATTTCTTAATAGAAAATATTAATCTCGTTTGGAAAAAAAGTCATTACAATTGGCATTAAATAGCCCTTTTCAAAGCTGGAATCACCATGGTAGAAAGACATAACAAATACCTTTGTTTCTGAAAACAGGAAAAATTGAGGTGTTTGAACATGTCCTTAGGATGCCTGGCATTGGTAATGCACCTTTAGCAGAATGAAAGGAAGAATAAAAAGATTACAAAGATCCACCATGCCATCTCAAACTGCTTTTTCATAGACATGGACTCAATTCTCCTCTTTTGAAGCAAAATCAATTTCTTGTTAATAGCATGCAAATACAGTAAATACTGCTGCTAATGTGTTATTCTGTAGTCATTTGTTGCAGCTGATTAGAGAGAGAAATATAAAAGGTTAATTTTCTAATTGCATACACCCCCTAGGTAAATTATGCATGTTATCACACATATTGACACTCTATAATGGCCACTTTTTATTGCAGCATGATTTTCTATGAAACTGTGTATTTTCATATGCTTTATTTTTAGTAAGCAAGAAGATGGAAGGAAGGGAAAAAGAATATCCATCCTATCAAAAATTCTTAACTCTGTCTGGAGAGCTTGCTGACAGGATATTAAAGCGTTCCAAAAATATCTCTTCTCCCTTTCTTCTCACAGCTCCTTTTTAATTTCCATAAAACTGTAATAAATTGAAGAGGAAGAATGAGACTGAGCTAGAAGACACACTAATGCTGGATGCCTCTCCGTAAAATTTTGAAAAGCAGCAACATCTGAAATGCATATTAAACAAGAATTTCCTCTGGATACAAAAGCCTGTCCTCCATGATAGAGCTGCCTGAACTCACCAACTATAAAATCTTTAATTGCCAACCAGGTGCTGACCACTCCTAATCTGAAAGCTGTCTTTCACTCTCCTTGTGCTTCCTAAAACAGGGTCAGTGCATTAAGATCAGTTGTCTCCAAAAGATGAAAAAAATATTGTTTTGTTAGGCTACCTGCTATAACTTTCCATTACTATCTCAAATGGTGGAACAGAAAAGCAGGTGATCACTAATCATTTAAGATGTCAGCCTTTCATCAGTCTAGAAACAGGCAGTTTATATTTGATAAATTTGTAATTTATTAAAGATAATAAATTAAACTGTGGGGAAAACAAACCTAAAAAGGGAGAAAAATGAGATAAAAAATGATGAGGATGTTTATATTTTTCCCTACCACAGAATTAAAGTTGTTAAAACTAGAAGTATGTTAAAAGAGTAAAGGATTGTTATGTTTTCATGTAATTTGAGTCAAACTCAATCATAATAATACAACACTGCTTTATATATATATGAATGTATAGTTATATTTTTCATCAAAAATAATTTCCAATCCAAAATTATTTTGATAAAAATTTTCAACTATCTCTAATGAACATATTAGCATAAGGTAGAAATATTTAATGATCTTATGATCCAAAATTATGTTGTTCTAAAAACTTACTCAACAAAACCCAGAAGACTGAAAGCAATACAAAATTTTAAACTGGCAGATTAGAGAGAGGAAAAAAGCTGGAAAATAATTCTGAATTAGTGGAGATCATAGCCTTGTTTCATTCCCACTGACAATAATCCATTTTTCATGCGGCAGTGGCGCAGTAGCAGTTCTGTTCTCCTTCCCAGCCTCTAACATAAAGAGGGTTTGTGGTCCTTTGCTGCTATGTATCCTTTGTATCTCTTCAAATTTTACTTCTATAAGCTGTGTCTGGTGTAGGCTGTGTGTTTACTACATCTAGTCTTATGAAACTAAAGCAGGATAAACAAAGTGTTTACTGTGTCTGAAATGTAGCTACCACTAATGGATACAGAGAGCTCTACTGAAACTTTGTTGAGTTATATCAATAAAATATTTGGACCTTCAATACTTTTAACGTCAAGCTAAATCTCTGCCCTTTCTCTCTTTTACCTTTTCCTCTTCAAAAAGGAATTCTGAAGAGTAAGCTCTGAAGTTTCATTTACTCTGTTTCTGCCATGTCAATTTACCATAACTTTAATACAGGAACAAAACTATTTCTTTCCAATTTTTTGGTGTTTTATCTTATGAAAAGCAGCCAGTATCCTTCTTTCTGCCTTCAAGTGCATTATTCTCAGATTAGTCAACCAGTGGGAAAAAGGTGATGATTCCAAGTTGGTCATGACTAATGAATGTAAAAGGACAGAAGGACAGATCTCTTTAAGCAGATCAGCAGCTCAAGTGAGGAAGAAGCCAAAGGGATTCTTGGTTTTTTAATTAAATTAAGGTTACATGAAATGCAAGTGTCAAAGCCTGTACAGGACTTAATAATAACAACTCTTAGGAGCATTTTTAAAGGGATATTGAATGTTTCTACTCTATGACACTAATCAGTTGTCTAATTAATCCCAGTTGGGATGAGCAGTTTTTTATAAGTTAGTTTGGGTCTGTTCCAGTCTTTCATTATATGAGAGTTCTCCTACAAGTCCAACACAT
>VZTT01075782.1:7830-21817 GCA_013400855.1 Buphagus erythrorhynchus
GTTCGGCCGGCTCCCAGCGCCCCCCCTCCCCTCCCCGCCCAGCGCAGAGCGGGCGCCGGCGGCACGGGCCGTCGCGGGAGCAGCAGGCGCTGGCGTCGGATGCCTGCGCTACGCCATCCCGGTGCTGCCGCGGCCTGGACTCCACGGGGAGCACGGGCGATCGGCGGGCAGCGGCGGCCGCTCCTTTGTGTCCCAGGTCGGTGCCGGGGAGCGGCGAGGGGGCGCAGGGTGGTCGGGCAGAGCGGCGGGACCGCGTCCGTCCCCTCCCGGAGGGCTGGGGCAGGCGGGCACCCCTCCGTGCTCGGCCTGTCTCCGGGGCGACGGGAATGGCGGGCTGGGGACTTGTTTGTGTCGGTCTGACCTCCCCCTCCCCGCACCCCGGCAGGAAGACTCGGGGTGCCTTTCCGCAGCCCGGCCGGGTGGGCGGCGAGGTGAGGCGGGGGGCTCGGCCGCCTCCGCCGCGGGCAGGGGACGCTTCCCCCGAGCCCCCGGTCGGGGGGCGGCTCCCGGCCCCCGGGAGAAGTTTGTGCCCAGGCAGCGTTTCGCCGCTGCTGTTGATTGTTTATCGCTCCGAGGCGGCGCCGAAAATAGGTCAGAAATAATGTCTCGCTCGTCCCCGCCGCGAAGTGTCCGAGGGCCCGCTGTGGTACTAGTAACTGCTGGAGGCGATGGTGTCTTCTCCCTTCTTCCTTTCCTGAGAAATACAGGACCCTCACAGGGTTTGAAACAGTGTTGGGGGGGGGCGTTATATATTTATTTATTTATTTATTTTAAATGTAGGTTTCTGCGTGCAGCGTGGAAAGTTGCTGGCCGAGCGTTAGGAATAACTCCCAGCTATTTCCTGGTGCGCGGAGGGCGGCACCGGCGGCTCCCGCCCTCCCGGTCCGAGCGGGAACAGCCCGTTCCCCTCGGAGCGCCGGTAGAGCGGGGCAGCGCGCCGGCCGTGCCGTGCCTGCGGCAGATGCTCGTCACCCCCGTTACCGTCCCTAGGATCCCGGCAGGGCTCAGTTAACCTCGGGGTGCACTCGGCAGGATTTGCTTGATCCGTAAGCGCTCTGGTGGAAATAATCTCTCTTTCTTTCTTGTATTATTTTGAGTAAAATTTCGAACAAAAGCTATTTGAAAGCTTTATTTGATAATTACACGTTGCAAACATGTAACGTTTGCATGCAAACTCTTCTGCTTGGAGGAGTTGTTTCATAGCATAGCAGATTTAAAAAAATTGTAATTGGGGGATTTGCAATCATATTGATACTACAACCAAAGAGGTATTTGTGCTGATGTGTTTAAGGCCACTTCCCCTTTCTCCTGGTTGGAGAGGATTTTGCTGACTGAAAAGGAACCAAGCTACTGTTTGAATTTTACATTTTATCAAGTAGAGTGGACATAAATGCCTATTTTGTTTTACTGGGTTTTACTTCGGTTTTTAAGTGGTTCTTTCAACTTGCTTAATGTCTTATAAATAGGCAAAGCCTGAGGTAAAATCCACATGCACCACCTTTTGGTTTGCTTGACCTGATAGCAAGTAGTAAACTGCAGAATCTGTATTATTCTGGAAGGGAATGTATTACATTTTCATCCATTAAATAACTCCAACTTAGCATTTCGATTGTGAAGATAAAATTGCTTGTCCCTTGCTAAGGGATAGATAGCACAGCCCAAACCTGTTTCAATAAATCTCTGCTTTGCTGGAACATTACAGCTTTTTTACAGTGAAAGAATTCTGGATTTGTGGAGGAACAAATTAGGTGCTCCAGCACAGTTTTAATTATTCCATTCAACAGTTCATTGCTCATTAGAACTGAATTGTTTTGTAGGAAGTGAACAATAATCTAGGCTCTGGCTGTATTTTTGCAAGTACTTTAAATGAATGAAGCACAGAGTTGTAATCTTGTTCTGTTTCTTCCACATGACTGTACCAGTAGTCAGAGTCTGAGTACCTGCATTTGGTATGTCAGCACAGCTATAAATCTTAGTCTGCATTTTCCTTGGGTGTACCAACTTGTTTTCCTTTTCCCATTGCTCATTTTTCCCCCTCTAATTGGCGTAAGCCAATTCATAAGCTTTGCTTTGGTAATTGATAAAAATCAGAGAATATGAATTTGAACTCATTCTTTGGAGTGGTTTAAATATCCCTTGTGTGAAATACAATCCTACACAACTGGTAAGAGTTGACTGATATGTGAAAATACTGGTTTTAGACTTAAATTAGCACTTTATTAATTAAACTGAGTTGTTACCTTCAATTCAAATTATGGTCAATGTGACTGGCCTGGATAACGTTTGGCATGAATAGTAATCAGTAATAGTAAAGTGCACACAGCAACCAAAATCTGTCCTCAAAACTGTGATTTTGAAAATGTGCCAGGCAAACCAACGCAGTTGTTGATTCAATCTAATTCCGTTGCAATAGAATTTAATTTTGTTTTAAGTAAAACCTCAAAAATAACACATTGGGCTCTGTTCAGATTTCTGAAGAGCTAAGCCCTCGCATCTCTTCTGAAGCCCCAATGATGGATGTGACACTGTTACCTGACACTGCAGTATTGTGGTTTTAACATTTCCCTTGGCAGCACATGGGTTTCAAATCTCAGTTCCAAGACTGTCTCTGGTGCTTTTTTCTCACAAATATAGAATTTGTGGATTCAGTTCCCAAGCAGGGAGAGATGTGAAAACTGAGATCCATTGGTCACTCTGGCATTCCTTGTTGACTTTGCTAGTCAGTTATCTACTGAGAAAGACACTGACAAGTTCTGCTGGACTTGGTTGTGGTTTTGAGATATGATAAACACTCTTTGACAGGATGTTTCTATCAGTATCTCATTCTCACCAGGTTACAATCTGGTGTTTTGGTGCAAGCTTCTCTTGCTGGAAGTGATTAGAATGGGATATGAATGCCACGGCCATCTGTCTGCCTGGGGAGGTGCATTGGAAAGCAAATCCTGGCAAAGGAGTGAGGCAGATCACTCTGAGTGGCAAGGTTTTGGACTACTGCAGGTAAAGGTATGGGAGCCCTTTATGAGATCTGCCTCTTGTACTGTTTTTTCCTTGAAGAGAACCTGGTTGCCTACACCAACCTAGGAGGCAGGTACCCAAATGCTTATTAATGTAATGGTGAGAGTACTAATGCCTGTGTCTCTCTCTTAGCCTGGTTGCTGTCCCGAACAAATCTGAAAGTTAAATCAGTACCAAAGATGGACCTCAGTGTGAGAATCAACAGTCAAGGGTTGTGAATTCTTGTTACTGTTGACCTTGTTTCAGTATTTGAAGATATTATTTTGAAAAAGACTAATGTTTCTCATCCTTGCTTTGTAACTGTTTCATCTTGTACTTCATGTTTTCTGTCTTGAAGTTCTTTTTGTTCTTTTTCATCTCCCAATCCCTACAGACTATAGGACAGTCTTGGCAGAATATGCTGTCTTGTTAACCAAGGTGGAAGAGTTGCAGTTTTATTGTGTGGGTTTTCCCCTTCCCCTTTTTCTTTGTATGGAAAAATACAATTTCAGTAATGCTTTGTTTTCATGACAGGAAAGATGAGTAGCACCTGTGTGTTGACCAGCCATTGTTCTTGATGGATATTTGTTTTGACAGCCTGTTCTTGTATGTCAGTTATCTCTGACAGGCTGTTGCTCAGAGAACCTGTAGCCTAAATAAGTATTACTGTGTCAAGTACCAGCACATGAATTTCTTTTGGTTAACTATGAGCACAATTCAGAGTTTCTTGAATTATTAATTATTTAATCTTGCTTTCAGTATTCCTCCAAATGAACAAGCATAGGAAATGTGATCTTCAAAAGTTTTGTAAGTTCTTATATCCTGGTGATACAGTTCAGTGGTTACAGTGATAGTGCTGGGTTGACATTTGGTCTTGATGATCTTTAAAGGTCTCTTCCAACTTTGATGATCCTATTCTATAATTCTATAAGTCACAGTCCTGCTGCTTTAAAACAAGAAGGAGACACTAGTTAAATCCACTCAAAAGTCACATTTTTGGTCCCTGTGAGCTTGTTACAGTCATACTATGCTTCTGAAAAAATGCTAGTTCTATGTTCTATGTATATTGTGTGTAGAAAAATAAGTTACTGTTGAAGTATGAACATAATTAAGTGTTGATGCTTTCATTTATAACAAAAGCAGTTGGTGTTTAGTAATGTGGTGTTGTTGATATTTGTAGAAGTCTGTTTTACAAACTGTTTTCCTCGAAGAACAATGCATGGAACCTTTGTGGTAACAAGAGTATACAACAAAGAGTATACAAGGAAAAAAATCTGAAAGGGAGGAAATAAGTTTGCCGTAGTTTTGTGTCATGAAGAAGTCAGGTGAGCAAATTGTGTTTACTTCAAGCAGGAAATTGGTGACAGCATTGTTCTTGAAAAGAACAGACAGAGAAATAAGGAACAGAATCAAATCTTACAGAGCTCAACTTACAAGTGGTACAAAAGAAAATGCTAAAGCAAATTGAAATAACATCAATTCTATTTTTTGCTAGATGGTTTCAGTGCTGTTTTGTAATGGATTTTCTATAGGGGTTTTGAAATTGGGAACATTTTTGTTGTGAAGAATTATGAGCTTTATACTGTGAAAGCAATTTTGTTGGAAACAAGATACAAAGTTTCACTTACCAACATTTTACTAAAAATAAATAAAAAGTCCACATTTCTGAATTGCAAGTCTTGTATCAGAAAAAAAATAAAATATACATAAATATGCTATACTTAGCTTTCTAGTGAAAAGTTAAAAATTTGTTAGCTCTAATGCTATAGAATTATTCATATATATGCATACATATGTGTGCGTATGGTTTGCTGAATCTTGTTTGTAAAACAAATCGCAAACTTGTATACACTCTACCCCCAAATTAAGAAGAAATGTGTAGCATTCAACAGTTAAATTTGCAGGAAGCTTTACACTTGACCTCTGACATTTTGAAATAATAAACTGACTTGTTTTCCAGATGCAAGTCTGTTTACTATAATCTCAACCTTGTTCACGTGCTGTGACCTCATGAATTAATCCCTATTACTGACAATGCCATAGATCATTCGTTACCTGTTGCATAAAGGATGTTGAGGGATAATGCTTTATTGTGTTTTCTAGCTATAAAATAAACTGAATTCTCTTTATGCTTCAGATGATTTTTTAAAGTTAATAAGCAAGGTTTCCCTTTCAATTTTCATGTTAGAATGGCCTGCAGTACATTTTCTGTCTTCTTTCTATTGACATTTACAAGGAAAACGTAGTATTTGTGCTTCTGTAGAAGAAGCTGCACTTTCTCCCCAGGCTGTCAGTTCCCTTATTGCTTGATGAGTTTTCTGCATAATGATTGTGTATTTCCATGTAAAAAAATCAGTATAAATAGTGTAATTAATGCTCCTGAGTTTTAGTGGTAGAGGCTGTAGTAGTTGCCTATCTAGTGCTTTTAAACTTAATTATAATTGCTTGCCTGTCTATTTACATGTGGCCAATCTAGATTTCTATAAATGCATATATATGTTTTTAAAACATTTTCTGGGTAAATTCTGAAATTATACCAGCTATCAGATAATTTTAGAGCCTATATTTTCAGGCACCTCTGACCTTCAGTCCCTCACTGCGGTGAAGAAATCCAGATTGAAACATGCCAAGGTATTGAGAATATTTGAAGTACTGAAACAATAAAGCATAGGTAGTAGAAAACACGTTTTACTGCTTTACATGTAAAACAGCTTAGAGGAAAAAACCTTGTAATGAGTGAGGTCAATACTCGATCTGAACGTGGAAGTCAGGCCCTAGATCTCCATGTTTATGGCCATTCTGTCATGCTGGACTTCTTTTTCTAATGAAGGCCCTTGTTGCTGGGGCAGAAGCTCTGCTGTTAATTTTATTTTGCATGTTCTTAAGAGACAAACAGTGGAAGGTGCATTGTACGTCTCTGAAATTGGTTTGAGTGCCAGCTAATGCTACTAATGTTTGAGCTGAATTTGAGTCTGTGACTAGAAGCTCTAACAGATGTATTACCTGCCTTTTGATATAAATGTGTAAAAGCTGATGGAGTTTATAGAATGATGAATTTTTATGGCCAGTCAGTATAGTTTGCCCTTCTCAGGTAGGAGAAGAAGGAACAACAACCTTTTTGAAAACCAACCAGCCATGCTATCAGCAGGGTAGGGAAAGCCTCTGATGACATTGGTTCCTAGTTGTTGGGCCTTTTTTTCCCTAAATGTTTATGCTATATTTAAGGGGTGGTTTTACTTGTTCTAGTTGTAGCAGATTTGAAAGCAGCATGTAAGGGATTTAATGATTACAAAACATTAGTACAAAAATTTCTAACTGAACATGACAAGAAAATAGTAGGAGAAAAGGAGTGAAAAAAATTGTTCCATACAAAACACTGTCAAAAATTGTTTAAGTAGCGTTGATGATGGTTCAAGCTAATTCAGGAAACAGTTTTCTGATTTGTTTTGATATAACCCTTCAAGTCTACCCATTGAAGTTACTGAAGGTGATCATTAGATTTGTTTTGTTTCCAATGTGTTATTTTGGAAACAGAGTCTTGCCATTTTAGGTTCATGTCAGTGTTTTTACCAGCTTCTCACACGTCAGAATTGTTCTGTTAATGAAATGCCACTTGGGGAGCAAGAGGTAAGAGGAGCATGAAGCCTTCAAGCTGCAACATAAACAAAAGCAAATCTTGGAACTGAATTTGTTAATGCTGCTGTATGTGTGTTTAATAGGGACTCTTTAGTAAGATATTCTGGCACTGTAGAGGGGGAGGAGCAATGCCAGTGCTCCAAGGAAGGGCTGCAGCCTGTGGAGCTCAGGTGGAGCAGACTGTGCTGACCAGGGCAGCCCTGTCACTGTCTTCCTCTGTGGCAGGGAGCAGAAGAGCCCTTCTTCAGCAAAAATTTTGCCTGTCTCCTGATACCAGATGTGTCAGTTGGTTACTCTGCAGGCAGAGCATGTTTCTGGGCCTGTTGGGACAAAGCTGCTGGAATCTGCTTCCATGCCTCCTTCTGGAAGGAAATGGTCTGGGGTGCCAAGGAGGATTCCCAGGTGAGACATTGCCTCCCTGGGAAGCCAGGCCTGTGAGTAGAGAGCAGAACTTGTCCTGTGGAGCAGGGGGGGAGGTTAGACTGAGCTGCTGCTGGGGCTCTGGGGTTGTGTTCTTCCATGGAAGAAGTGGGACAGGAGCAGGGCGTTACTATCCAGCTTTTGAGGTGAATCAAAGAAAGGAATGGAGGATAAAAATATTGCCTCAGGAATGGTCGCGAGATGGGGCAGTTTCTTTCACCCTGCTACTGAGACCTCTTTGCTGTGCCAAGGCTGTGGCTTATGGAGGCTGAGGGGACAACTGGCCAGGGAACCGCTGTGTTGTGCTGCTGNAGCAGGGGGGGAGGTTAGACTGAGCTGCTGCTGGGGCTCTGGGGTTGTGTTCTTCCATGGAAGAAGTGGGACAGGAGCAGGGCGTTACTATCCAGCTTTTGAGGTGAATCAAAGAAAGGAATGGAGGATAAAAATATTGCCTCAGGAATGGTCGCGAGATGGGGCAGTTTCTTTCACCCTGCTACTGAGACCTCTTTGCTTTGCTGTGCCAAGGCTGTGTCTTATGGAGGCTGAGGGGACAAGTGGCCGGGGAACCGCTGTGTTGTGCTGCTGCGCGCTTCCCTTCCCCGTGTTTGATGGCACTGCTATTTGTGGAGCTGTGCTTTGAAACCGGATAAGGAAGTGATCTGATCGAGCCCTGCAAAAATAGATTATTCTAAAATGGTAACTAATTAATTTTAAAATGCTGTCCCATGAGCACTGTGTTGGCAGTGTTGAGGGGGCGATGTATTCATGCTATGAAGATGTGAATGAGCACCTGAGGCAGAAACTTCTGAAGCTGTTTCTAGTGTGGAAGACTTCGTGTAGTTTCACGGACAGAGTTGGCTTAAATTCTTGCTATGCCCTCACTCACGTCTTCGGGGTTAGATGTTAATATAGGCATACTCTGAGATAGATCAGTGCAGCTGTTTGTGGAACCGTGCTGTATTTAAATCAGTGACATGGTCCTGTTTAAATTAAAAATGCAAAAAACTAACCAAAAAACCCCCCATAATCATCGATAACTTACAAAGTAACCCCCAAAATAGCTGTAAAGGTTTGGTTTGGTGCTGTGGGGCTTTTTGCCTCCCACAACTGCCAGCACAATTGCAGACAGGGCCATTTGCGGCGTGGGTGCAAGCAAGTCTGCAAGGGTAGCAAAAGGATATAATTTAAAGACTTTGCTACTGATATATAATGTACTGTTTTCTCAGAGTGCTTACTAACATCCAGCCTTCTTATAGTGTGCATGCTAAGATCTGCTCAGTGTTTTCAAGCTACCATCACAGCTGTCCACCAGTGCTGATCAGTGTTATCTTTACTTGACACTTGTTTCTTCAAAGACTTCTTTGCCTGAGCATTTGTCAATAATAAAGCACACACAGTACTCTGCATACTGTGTTTAGTCCCTTCTCTTCTAAACAGCTAAAAAAGGTAGGGAGTGATTCAATTTTATTCTACCTTTTTTTCCTTGGGAGTGTGGGTGGGTTGGTTGACTTAATTTGTTGGTGGGGTTATTGTTGTTGTTATTTAGTTTGTTTGCTTGGGTGGTGTGTTTTGTTTGTTTGTTTGTTTTCTATTAGGTCAGATCTATTTTGCTCCAGGCTTCAGTGGTAGAAAAAAGTATGGAACATTAAGGACAGAGCATTAGAATCTTGTGCTTGACTGGTTTGGGTAATAACTAAGTGAACTTAGAAGTTTAGATATGATTCAGCTTATGCTCTTAGATTTGGATGTGTACAAGACATCAGCTGCTGGAGGTGCTGCCTGAGGTTGTAGAGAAAAGTATGTCTCTTCCTCACCTGGTCAGTATGAAGATAAGTGAGCATCAAGAGAGCTTAAAGCCTTAGGCAAAATTGACATGTAGGCATTTGTTTGCTACAATATGTTTTTGAAAAGCCTTAATGCACATTCTGAAATACCTTTTATGATCTCATTAGGTCATTGCTTGCAGTGGCAGTCTGCTAAATTGTCCTTCAACTTTGCACTTGTGTCATTCAACCAGAACTAAATTGCACTTTGTTCTAGAATAATATGGATTTGGCTGTAAAATTAATGCATGTTTTGTGTAGCAGAAAAGTTATAGACACGGTCTTAGAAGAGGAGTAAGTTGAAGAGAGGGTCTTGTAGAGCATCAGAAAATCATTAACAAAGGAAGAACAAAATAAGAATAGGTTCTCAGGTAGATGTTGAATAAAGGCTGTGGGCAGATGTTATGAGAAGTTAAAAACAATGTTTTGTATCTCCAGTTTTTAGGTTTGGGGGTTTTTGCACTGAAGATCAAAGAATTAAACTTTTAACCTAAATTTCTGTGTTATAATGCTTACTTTGAGTTGTTTTATTAAAATGGTAGGAAACTGGAGGCCAAACCACAAGGAAATCAGCAATAGTGTGGCCAGCAGGGCCAGGGCAGTGATTGTCCCTCTGTACTCAGCACTGGTGGAGCTGCATCTCAAATCCTGTGTCCAGTTCTGGTCCCCTCACTACAAGAAAAACATTGAGGTGCTGGAGTGAGTCCAGAGGTGTGCAGTGGAGCTGGTGAAGGATCTGGAGTACTGTGGGGAGCTGGGGTTGTTCAGCCTGGATAAAAGGAGGCTCAGCTAAGACCTTATCACTCTCTACAACTACCTGGAAGGAGGGTGTAGCAAGATGGGGGTTGGTCTCTTCTCCTGAGTAATAGGCAATAGAATGAGAGGGAATGGCTTTAAATTGTGTCAGAGAAACTTTAGATAGGAAAATTTCTTCACTGAAAGGGTTGTCAAACACTGAAAAAGGGTGCCTTAGGGTAGTGGTGAGATCACCATCCCTGAAAGTGTTTAAAGAAGTGTGGAGTTGGCATTTGAGGACATGGTCTAGTGGTGGAGATAGTGGTGTTAGGTTAAAGGTTGAACTTGATGATTTTAGAGGTCTTCTACAACCTTAATGATTTTGTGATTCTATGAAAAAAGTAAAGTCAAGGATTATGTTTTTAAAGATGTAGTAGCCATCCCCAAATCAGCTACCTTTATATTGGGTTATTAACATTAGATATTGAAAAAACAAAAGTTTTTGATACAGTACTGCTGTGTATTTCTGAAATAACTTATATTTGTAAGAAAGTCCTGTCGGAGTCACTGTTTTTCTGTGTTGGCTGATCCAGCCTATCACCACCAATGCTATTACTGTAGGAACTACCAAGGAAGTGGTTTTGTGACCACTGATCCTGGATCAGATTTACTATCAGATTATCCCCTAATGTAGCTTCGATCAGGCAGCCAAGCTATCACATTTCTTAAGTTAATAAGAGTATGCAATATATCATTTGCGCTAACTTAATGCCTACTGTGGGAGGAAATACAGTAACTATTTGGCATAGAGCCTTCCAATACCAAATCAACCTGTCAAATCTAAACTGTATTTACTGTCTTGTCAAAGAATGACCTCAGAGCAGGTATTGGAACAATGACTCAACTCTGTATATTGTGCTGTTTTATTTACAGAGGACAATAACAGAGTATTATTGCCTATTAAATAATTTGTTTGGTCATATACTGTTGGATTTATTTTTCATTTCTCTTCAAACCAAAGGATTATTTTTTTGAAAAGAAGTTTGCCTGTGGTGGGAGAGAAGTTGCAACTTTCTTTTTGGAGACTTTTGATTCATAAAATATGGCAGAGTAGTGACATTAACAGTCATTGCAGACATTTTAATGCCAAATTCATCCATCCATATGGAAGTTATTTTTCACTTAATGACATTATTGGGACATGGAGTTCAAAGAGAGAGAGCTTTCTTCCTTTGTGTAAGTAGGAAAATGAAGTATGTTTTAAGTACACTTAGACAGACCCTTAATGTTTTATGAAGAACCTATTCCATTGGACAGAATCAAATTACTTTAGTAAGCTTCCCTCTCCTACTTTATTAATTCTTATCTGATACTTCCTTCATAGATTCAGTAGTTTATAAGAAAGTGAATGTATTAGGCTATGCAGTTTGTTTTTTAAGCCAAAATACTACAGCCTGTAACTTACTGGGTTTTTTTTCCATTTACTGTAAGATCCTTATATGCTTTTTATCTAAAGTTCCAAAAGACTTTGATTGTTTGATATAAGCACTTCATTTTGCTTTTCCCCCTATAATGCTCTTCTGAATAGGTTAGGAAAAGGAAGATTGTGAGTTCAGTAATAGAAAATTATAAGCAAAACAATTAATTTACAGGTTTATTTCTACATTTGCAGATGTATTTCTAGACACATTACTGCTGCTGTACTTACAGGTATTTATTTTCATCACTGTTGTTGAGGTAGCTCAGCTTTACTGCTGATTTGCATGGTCCACTCCCCTTGGTTCTTGGCATGAGTGTGTGGAAGTTCATTTTTCTCACTCCACCAGTATGTGGGACCAAAGTGGGACAAAGTGGCTGGCATAATATAGTAGCACATATCCTGAACTGCTACTGCTTATCATCAAAACACTCAATTTTAGCTGTTTCTGACTCAAAAGCAGTCACATTTGTGCCAGTTATTTCATACCCCTTTAATAATTTTTAAAATGTGGGGTTTATTTTTATGGGAGGTCAACGCCAAATAAAACATTGTTTGGTTTGTTCATGTTCTGTTTCCATTTTTCTGGGCAAATTACTGTTGAAACCATTGCTCAATTCATTTTAATGAGAAAGAGGAGAAGGGATCTCAGAGATGATGCAGTTTTTGCTTAGTGTAAATTGGTGGCTGAAGAGAGAAGAAGTTAGTGTCCATACTGGGAGGAAAGATACAGAAATATGTAAGCATGGGGTCTGTTTTGCAGCAGGTGTTTTTGTAGTGGAAGGAGAAGAACACATAGATAAGAAAGAGAGCTTTTAACTGTGCTCTCACAGAACTTTTCCTCTTAAACTTTTTAATGAGGAAGCTTAGAAATAACATGTCATTTGTCAAACAGACAAAGACCAATGCAAGGATAGAAGGGAATAAGCCTAATAAGCATTCAAGATGAATTATTGTATCACATGTATGATCTATTAATAGGGGAGAAGAAAAGAAATAAATGCAACATCTTTAATGACTTCTGTGCTCAGTGGGAATAATCAAGTTGTCAGCTCAAAGTAGTGACTATGTTGTTTTTATCAGTGTTCTGCATAGGGGATGAGATATTGGTGCTAAATTTAAAGCAAAAAGTATGAAAACTAGAATTTTAATACCTGATTAAGTTGGTTGTTTATCTAGCCCATTAAAATGTCATAGGTATCTTGCATTAGCTTTGTTGGACTCAAACCTTGTGGTTGGCTGGGAAGTAGTCTAGACTTAGAGAGCCGAGTGTGAAGAAAATTGTAATAGTCGAGTTTTACCCTGAGTCCATGAAAATTAGGTCGTTGTTTAACTATAGGTGTAGTTATTTATTTAACGTAATTATTATAACTGTGAAGCTTTAAAAAAGTTAATTAGGAAATCCTGATATAAAGCAGTGTGTTTTGAAGTATTTTTCTAGTGGTGGTCATGTTGTTTTTTTAAAATTTGGATAATGAATTGAGTAAAGTATTGTAGATATTTCCACATAAGGGTTTTGTTTGTTTGCTTGCTTGTTTTATGACATGATGATTATGCAATCCAAAATTCAACTACCATTTCTTTTCTACACTCTCACCTTTTTAATTATGGAGAAGCAGGGTTTATTTCTAGTGCTGGGAAGCTTTAGTCTCAACCAGAACACTGTGATATTGGGTGCTGCACAGCTGTGAAAGGATTTCAAAGGACAAGGGAGTTAGGCTTGCAGTAGTCCAGGCTCTCTCTGCAGGGAATGCAGAGAGAGGTGGAATGATCAAAATAACAGACTGGTTCTTTGCAGCACCATGCTGAACTAATACATGCAGTGAAATATGCTTTTTCAGCCTCACAGTAATTAAAATAAAAGGATATTAGCTTAGATGAGTTTTGGCTGTATGGATAGATGGGACATATTTCTAATTGCATGCAGAAAAATTTGGCATGTTTTCTGTATTGTCTTGCCAAAGTCTATGAGAACCCAGAGAAAACTAAATGGAAAACAGTGTCTAGGTTTCCAGCCAGATTGTGCTAGTATGCAGACTCAGAAAGTAGGTATTAGGAATAGCCTTGCTGGTCAGGTCAAGAACTTTGTTTTCACCACACTGAGTTTCAGCTGAAGGCAGTGTCCAAGAAACAGCTAAAATTGGAATTGAAGGCAGTTCTCAGGTGGGGGGACAAACCTGTGAGTCATCAGCACAGAGATAGATGGTGGCTGAATTTGTGTTGGCAAGTGCTGGATCTCTGAGCATACAGGAGAAAGAGCACCGGTAAAAAAGCTCAGGGAAGGAGGTGTACAAGGCTCCTACAGCAACTTTGAAGGAAAATACTACTTGAATGTTAAATGAACAGCTAGAAACGGACTGGAGCAAAATGACTGCTTTATTTTCATTTGTAGATTCTTTAGTTTTATTTTTGATTTCCACTGAATATAAAATACTAAATTTAAGGCTAGAAAATATTCAGTTCCTCAGAATTTTGCATGTTTTTTTGCTCTCTCTTTCAAAAAAAGAACTCAGTCCTCTTTAAAAGAGAACTGGTATGGTACAGGCTGTAATGCAGTGTTAAACAAATGTAATAAATGTTGATGCCATATTTATGTGGCATTATGGCATCAGGATTTTACTGGGTTATTATTGAAAATTTGTGGTATCAAAGATGTAATACCAACATGACATGCACAAATTAAATCTGTTTCTAAAAAGTCCAGAAAATGTGTTTTTTTATGTTCTATTTACTCTGTTTTCTTCCCTCTGAAGCTAAGGCAAAACCAGTTTAGTTTCACAGCTTGTCTTCACAAGCTGTGACAGATTTTGTGTTTGTATTTCTCTGAAATATACATACAGAAAGATGCAAAGTTCCTTTAAGAGGGTAGAACTAAGTGTTCTCTTTTCTATGTCTTTGATAT
>VZTT01075785.1:15320-30117 GCA_013400855.1 Buphagus erythrorhynchus
AGACTGTTATTCCTACCCCCATATCTCTGCCTGAGAGCTCTTTAATTCCGAAAATCATAGTAAAGGGAAGAGGGAAAAAGGGGGGTTTATACTCTCCTTTAAAAAAAGAGGCTCTTGTCCCTTTTAGCACATACCTGTCTTCAAACCAAGACACACTGTATCATCCATGAAAATTTTTACCCTTCATAAAAGGATGATGACAAAAAGGTACCAATTCTCAATAATCAACTTCTATCCAAAAAATTAGGGGAAGTTCAATAAAAGTGCTACACACAAGATTTTATTGCCACAAAGTGAGATAGTGTTAGGAACACACAGTGAAGTACAAGGGTGCAATCAGAATGACTAGCAGTGAACACAGAAGTGCCTATAAATCAGATTGTCTGAGTAAATAATAAGGTATTATTTTTACATTGAGTCTGGTTGTTGAGGGTTGAATTTTCCCTTTTTCTTTCTGTGGAATTTTTCCCATTGTTATGCTAAGTATTTGGGGCTACACCCATAAGCTCAGTTAACAGTTTTCTCTCGAAGGGGGGAGGAGAGGGGCAACACCAGAAGAGTTGGGATAAGGGGCTTGTGCTCTGGCTCACTCTCGCTCATCTGGCTCGGAGCAGGACGGTCGCTAGAAACTCCGCTCTGCCACGCTGATGCCGGGAGCTGCCTTCCCTGGCTGTGGGATCCCGCAACCTCCCTGCTCAGACACTCTCCTCCATCTCCTACCGACTTCAGCATATCCTTTTGGAGCATCAGGACTGACCCTGCCCTGGGACCTGTGAGAAGCTTCTCCCCTTTGCCCTTTCCCATTTTGGGACACAAGACGCCATTTTCCCCGCAGCGCCCCTCCAGCCACGTGGGATCACCGAGAGCTGGCAGGCAGCATCAGAGCGGTAATCGCATCACAAAGGAAAGGTGTCCACAACCAGAACTGTTTGCTGAGTTTTCTGCTCTGTTGCTGTTGATCTTGCAGTTATTGTTGTGTTTTTGTTTTCTCTCGTTTTATATATATATATGTCAGTAAAGAACTGTTATTCTTACCCCCATATCTTCGCCTGAGAGTTCTTCACTTCCAAAAATCATAGTAAAGGAAAGGGGGGGGTTTAGTCTCCTTTCAAAAAAAAGAGGCCCTTGTCTCTTTTGGCAGATACCTGTCTTTCAAACCAAGACACTGGTTTTACTTGAAAAAATGTTGATATATCTACTAGAACATGTAGTCTAGAACTTATTTATGGCTGAAGTTTTCTTCATTCTGCAGGTGAAAACAACAAATACAAAGCAACACCGTCTTCCCTCTTGAAACATTTCATTTAAGTACATGTCCTGCCAAGTTTTGTGTTAGGAGATCAAAATCATGAGAGGGCAACTGAGAGACTTTTTAAAATAAGGTTTATTGCCTCATGGCGTCAGTCTCATAGAAGGGTGAGACCTATGGTGTTACATTCAATGCCATATTATCAGAAACCGTCTAATTCTTAGTTACAATGCCTTATGTTAGTTTTTTAGCCAATCACATACTTCTACGAACCTTGTTAGCATCTTTTTACACCAATCATTAATTGCTTTGCTTTTCGTGGCTTTGCCAAAGTCTGTCATTTTTAACCAATCATATAACACTTCACAAACCTACACTGATACATCTTAAGCTTCTAATTAAATCTACAACAGGTTTTATTGCTAAACTTTAAAATCTTTTACTATCTTACTTAACATATTGCTTTGCTTACATAATACATATCTCTATTTGCTTAAAACATATTTTTACTTAAGCTGCAAACTTATATTCTTGTTTTATGTCTGTTTCACTTCACTGTCCTAATTCTCCAAGCCTTCCCCAAGGTCTTAGGTCAAACATTGTATCCATCTCTCTTGTGGTCTGGTTAGCTGTTGAGCTGGTGCAGGTAAAGAAGCAGGAAGGGCCTTTGCAAGAGTTCCACAGAGGTGTTTATTTCAGCCACACGCATGGAAATTCCAGAGTTAGAAGCAAAGGCAAAGGCAAGGCTCGTGGTAAGGGTCTAGGTTTAAGTACATGGGTCTTTTGGGGCAGGGGAAGAAGCATCAGAGACCAGGGACATGGGGGTGGCACAAGTGTGGGGTTAGGGCAAGGGAGCCAACAAAGAGACAAGGTGGGAGTGACTGAAAGACTGAGGGACAGGGAAGGCAGTGGGCTGACCCAGGGAACAGAACAGGGGTACATTGGCATGACAGAACAGGGTTTGGTATTCTGAGAGGACAGCTGAGAGAGGCCTCTTGTGTCTCCCTAACTAGGGAATGCCTTTCAGGGTCTCCACACATCTCTATCTCTGAGCCTGCATGCACAAGGCCCTGAGAGCTCTCTCTGCTTGCAATCCCCACAGTTTTGGATGAGTTTTCTACCTTAAAAGTAAAGTTCTCTAAAAGTCTCTGAAGATACTAGTGGAAATTTCCCCATTGGGAAAATGCACTCCATTTCCAATTACACTTCTAAAATTCATAGACATTACTTTTATAGATAAAGAAGAGGTACCAGAGATTAATTTGATAGTGTAAAAAATCCTGAAAAATGAAAAGCAGAGTTTTCAAAATATGAACCCAGCTGTAGTGAAAAGACAGAATGTGATGGCAGTGACCACGTGCCAAGTGCAAAAGGGCAAAGAGCCCATTACCATTAGCTTACTAGAGATCAGAACTGACGAGTGCACCCAAAGAAGACACAACCAGGGTCAATAGATGCCTTCCTAAATTAAGCTAAATTAAGAAAGCTATGTTGCTATTGATGCCAGAAGTTTGCTTAGCCACCATGGTTTGTATACATCAGAGAAGTCGACTGAGCTGAACACACAGCTGTGGCAGAACCAAATTGTCCCAGGACTTACCTTTCATGCTTGAGTAGCTCCGTGTTCTCTCTGCAATGGTGGCCCTGTGAGGCTGAGGCATCAGAAGCTTGTTGTGAGGTGTCCACTCCAGCATACAATGAAGCCAGCCTGTTGCTTGTAGGAAACAATTCAGACATTTTGAGAGGTCTCCGAGTGCTGGCCCAGGAGTGGAGCTTGGGATTTAGCCTGGAAAAGATCTGGGGTAAAGTTCAGCAGTGGCTGATTAAATTGAGACTGAGAAAATAAAGTGTTTGGCTTCAGTAGGAGGGATACTTCTGGCAGGTTTTTGACAGAGTAATGGTTGAAGAAGCCTGATTTGCAATAGAATGGCAACAAAGTGAGTTTAAGGACTAAGGGCTGGTGAAGGAAACATAGCTTTTCACAGGATAGCATCTTTTTTACTTATGATGTTGTTCCAGATCGAATATTCAAAAAGCTTCAGCAAGGCTTGCAAAAGACCCACAATGCCACCAGTTGTACCCCGCTTTTGGTTTTCATGCTCAATCCTTGCTCCACAAGCACAACAATGATGTGTGAAGGCTAAGTCTGAGCTAGTTAGTCTTGAGGTGTTTAGGGAGTCAAGTATAGACTGGATACCCAGGAAAGGACTGCCAATATTGTGTCTTCTTGGCCAATAACTCAACCCAAAAAATATCCTTCAATGTCTGCAACCATGTGGTCCCAGATCCCACATACAATAGATTCCCCATCCCTTGTGTGATGCATGATGCCCTAACATGGCAACTTGGAGCAACTGAGCAGAAACCAGCAGTTTTCTGAGCTAGAATAGAGGGATGCAAATGGCTTTTGAAAGTGGAAGAGCAGGAACTGAGACCTGTCAAATGAAAACAGAAAGACAATTGAAATATAAAGAAAATTTCCCTCAAAATATGAACTTTGTGCTGAATATTTCAATACAGCCTATGCAACGAATTGAGGTACCATTGCTGTCAGAAATGGATATGCAGTCTTTATGCATTCACAAGAATGTGAAAGGCTTAAAAGTGCTGTAATATTATAGTCTATGACCTTTTGGAGACAGCCAAGACATGCAATGGTATGATGGTTAATTTGGGAAAGAAAGGCATTTTCTGATTCTTTTGCACTTTTTAACTTATGTTTTGTTTGGGAAAAATAGTCTAGTCACATTAAACATTTATGCCTTGTGAATTTACTGAAGTGAATTATATGAAACCAATATAGAACAGTGGATCACCCATTGTGCTTGGAAAACGCATTAGCATGAGAGTCCTGGAAGAAACTGAAAGACTTTGGCAAATGTACTGTGCTGCAGCAACATGCTTTGTCTTTTTACTAGCACGCTGTGTATTTAAGCAACAGCCAATTTACATGCACTCTTAGGTTTTTCTTTCAGACAGCAAGACTGAATATAATGAAGGAATAATTCTGTATAAATTTATTTTAAGTGCCATCATGTCAAAATGGTTAAATAATTTATCGGCTTCTGAACTGATCATGTAACAGGTGGGGTCATGGTGCAACTGCATGGGGGGGTTTTCCCCTTGCAACAACCTTGCTGACTTAACCAGGTTACAGCGTAGCTATAATAATAAATAGGATGGGTATGATGGTGTGCCTGAAATATCCTTTTAATCCATCTGTAACCACGTGGTCCGAGAGGTAGCATTGAAAGACCAGGGGGAGGTGTCGAGTTAACGGTACATAGGGATACCTGAGGGCAAGGGTCCAATCAGAAACGAGAACTAGGGATATGTCTGGGCATGCCCTTACACGTCCTTAGTCCCACGATTTTAGGTGACAGCCTCTGCATCTGCAGGGCAGGGGCCAGACCTAATGTCTAAGGCCTTGCTTTTTAACAGCCCACCTCCCAGGGTCTTAGATTTATGCCCTCTGTGTAGGGAATTTGGGTTAAATCTCAGTCTATCTTAGCCATATCATTTACCATAGGGTCAGCAATGGCAAAACTGGTTTTAGTAATTCTCCTGCAACATTATGAGTGCAAAGAACTTTCTGCAGAAGCTGTGGAATGTAGAAGCATTCTGTTGGGCAATTTGACAGAAAACAATAGTATTGCACAGAATTAAAATGCTTTTCTAGGCTTAAAAATAGCCAGCATTAAACAGGTGATGCTGCACAGGTCTGTCACTTGGACAATGTAGTCATAGAATTTATTGCTCAACACTTGTATTCTGATGTTTCCATTTCCTAATAGTTCAAATTGCTTGCCAAACATAAGGAAACGTAAATTCTAAAGATAATCCGATGCTGTGTGAAAGAGGAATCAATCATTTTCCAACAGATGATATTCAGGAAATATGCTTGCCAGAATCTCAGCATGAGGCAATGAAGTCTCTAACTGAAAGCAGAGGGCAACTTATTTTACACAGCTCTTCAGCATTCAGTTTTCCTATACCCAGTATCTACTTTGAAGTAACCATGACTGTTTCATCTTGTTTTCTGTATTTGTAGTGTTGGAATATTACAGAATCACAGAATCACTAGGTTGGAAGAGACCTTCAAGATCATAGAGTCCAACACATGCCTAACACCTCAACTAAACCATGGCACCAAGTGCCATATGCAGTCTTTTTTTAAACACATGCAGGGATGGTGATTCCACCACCTCCCCAGGCAGATAATTCCAGTACTTGATCACTCTTTCCATGAAAAACTTTTTCCTAATATCCAACCTGTATTTCCCTTGACACAGCTTGAGACTGTGTCCTCTCGTTCTGTTAGTTGCTGCTTGGAGAAAGAGACCAACCCCCATCTGACTACAACCACCTTTCAGGAAGTTGTAGAGAGTGATAAGGTCACCCCTGAGTCTCCTTTTCTCCAGGCTAAACACCCCTAGCTCCCTCAGCCGCTCCTCATAGGGCTTGTGTTCCAGCCCCTCACCAGGCTTGTTGGCCTTCTCTGGACATGCTCAAACCTCTCAGTGTCCTTCCTAAACTGAGGGGCCCAGAACTGGACACAGCACGCAAGGTGCAGCCTCACCAGTGCCAAGTACAGGGGAAGAATTACCTCCCTGGTCCTTTCTTCATTTATTTACCTTTCTTCATTTCCAGCTCTCAACTGCAGAGCTTGTTAGGGGCTGACACTTGGGAATTTATATACATGAAGGATGTTAGCATGGATTAGATTATCCATCTGTGTTTTCTGTGTATGCAGACTCCCAGAGTCCCTCAGGCAGGGAGGGATTTCAGGAGGTCTCTGCTCAAAGAAGGGTCAGAGCTGAGTTCAGACCACATTGCACAAGTCTGTGTCCTTTTGGGCCTTGAAAGCCTCCAGGGCAATGCCCTCTTCTTGGTACCCTCCTCCTGCACCCCAAGAGGTTACACTGAGGTCCCACCTCAGATCACCCTGCCAGGTTATTTTGGCCTGAGGAACCTGGCTGAGCAGTGCTGTACAGCTGAATGCTCAGGCAGCTTTAGAATACAAATATTCACAGACTTCCTCTACTTCTGGTCATGCCTTCCCCATGTCTCGTACCATTGTTACTGCTCAATGCCCTGGAGAAGGGCATCTCAAGGAGGGCTAGCAGAGACCTATGGAGTCTCCCTGTTGACTTAAAGAATTAATATTCAAGATTGGAATGTCTCTGGGGAGTGCTAACACACCATGATCATGATAGTGGCATAACATGTGTGAATCCTGTGTGTGAGAAGTAAAGATTTGAAGGAGCCAGAAATAAAGAAAAGTTCCATTAGCCATTTCCTAAAAGTGACTCGTCCTTGTTTTCCACTCTAAGAGATGTGGACTTGGACAGGCAACAGAGGAAACCTTCCCTTCCCAGAAATTTTAACCAAGCTGAATGAATTTCTGTGAGACAGCTGAAGTGGCTGACAATGATGGGAAAGATAATCAATGCTAGGGTGAATTCTTTGCTTCACTGACTCAGACATTGCCTCAGTAGTGAATGTTACATTCAGTACTTGCAAGATTCCAGCACAACCCTTGTGGCTTTCCCCACTGGTTTTCTTCACTGAATATCCGTTCCTGGTAGGGCTGAAGTGTAAACAGGGGAAGAGAGGCATGCACCATCAGATACAAGTAATATGGACCCCCACATTTGAACTTGTGCTCCTTGATAAAGTACAGCAAAAGGTTATAAACTAGGCATGACTAAATTCAAGCTGGAAAGTAGGAGCTGTCTAACTGTTAGAGTAAGGGGATCTTGCAACGCCCTGTTCATAGAAGCAGTGGGAGGCAAAACAACATGATTGTTTTTAAGATGGAGCAACCCCATTCTTGTGAAAGGCAAGTGTAGTAAGACCTGACCTTTATGGTCCGAGAAATCCTAGTGCTCTCTTGATTGGTAGAAAAGGTGAATTTAAGAAAGCTGCCTATTCATACAGAGAAAAACAAATTAATTTCCCTTTATTTTGTAGATGATTATAATGGATTCATGTAATGTGAGTGAGTGAGAAAACACTCATAGCTTCAAATGTGGAGTACTCCCCCAAAACAAGCAATGTAGCTGCTCCATGTTTTTAATTTGACTTGTGCTTAGTGAAGCCCTGGGAATATTTTCTTTGCCTAATTAAGCATCATTTATAACCAAATGTTTGATGAGAAGTGCCATGTTTCTGTTTTTTTTTTTTTTTTTACAAACAATCCTAGCAACAAAATCTTTCAAAAGCAGATGTGTTACCCTTACCTGCAATTGGGTAAACAAGTCTTGGATTTTGGGGTTTGGGATTTCGTGACCTGCTTGTGCCACAACAGCTACCAATGTCTAAGACATGTCATGAGGTTTCAGTTTGGCTCATACACACATATAAAATCCACAAATGTTAAATATGTGACTGCTAGAGCACTTACCCTTGTCTCTCATACTGCCAGCCCTGGCCCAATTTAAGAAGGACTGCAACAACCTCCCCATATTTGTGTGTGAGTGCTTAACCAAACCTGTTTCATGTCTGGTGGACCTTCTCCTGAGGGTGGTCTGCAGCTGCTGGGCTGAAAATTGGTGACATGCTAGTTATTGTCAGGGTGCATTGTTGGAAATTAAATTTATTTCCAATATGAAATGCTAGTCAAGATGGTCCTTCTACAGAAGGCCTAACTGGTTGCTGTTCACCACAGCTATTAATTACCTTTCTCTGCTCTTAGTTATATGTCAAGCAAATTTAATTTCCTATAGTCATATATTTTGTGGGCAAAGCAAAAGCAGTAGGTGTCATACATTTTAAACGTAACACTCATAAATAGGCTAGAGAAGCATGGTCAAGACAAATGGAAGATTCTGGGGCAGAGCAAAGCTTCCAGAAAACCACACAATCTGTGGAGTCAAATGAATGCAGTGAGCAGAGTTTCACAGGATTTGAGTGTGATATGATGCAGTATTTCCAGGTCTGACCCAAAGACAGAATAAGGTATTGTACTAAATGTGCAAATGACACCAAGCTGGTGAGAATTGCAAGGTTTGACCTCAAAGAAATTTTGCCATACTGGGAACATATAATGGAAACAAAGTGAAACAGTTAATTTTTCAATGGGGACAAGTGTGGGGTGTGCAGACACTGAGTGGAAACTAGACAGCGCACCAGTAGGAAAGAGCCTACAAGCTGAACATGAGTCAACAGAATTGTAGAGCTACAAGAAAAGCAAAAACTGGGCTCCATAGAGGATGGCAAATAAGACACATGGGTGGAAAAGCCCAAGCATTGTGCTACAGCTCAACCACAGCTGAAACTGTGTGTAGCCGAGGGGCTTGCACATTAAGAAGGACATAACTACTTGGAAAGAGTACAGAGAAGAGTAATGACAAAGAGTATGAGCCTGGAAAATACAGTCTTGGAAGAAAGATTGGATTTATTTGTGTTTTTCCTGAAGAAGGAATGGCTAATCAGGGACATCACTGGTTTCCAAACCAAGAAAAACTGCTGATAAGGTGAAGAGAACAATCAGAACATCAGCTAGGACACTAGCATGGGAAACAAAGAATGAGGTAAATGACCAGAGGAAAATATTTTGGAGACTGCTAGGAGCAGTCTGGTTAAATGCTGATCAGGAATGATGCAGCCAGAGCTGACCCAGTCATGGGACAGCAGAGATGAGTTAGACAGCCTGCTGAGGTGGAAATCACTGACCTGGTAAAACAACAGTTGGAAATATGGGTGACAGCTCAAAGCTATTTTAAGAATGAGCTCATGCCACTTCAAAGAAATTACAGCTTCACAGCTCTTTTTCATGGCTGCCTGGAAATTCTGGGCAGTTATACTCTGGGGAGATGGGGCTGTATGATGCCATTTGAGAGCAATTGACAAAAGCATGGTTTAATGCTTGGCAATAAAAAGTTTTATTGTCTGGTTTAGTCATTCTCTTCTCACCATTGCAACATCAACAAGATAGCATTAATCTCACAAGTCTTATCTTGCAGTATTTCACCTTAAGATAGAGAGAAACAGTGAAAAAGAGATATGAGTTTAGTTTGGATTGGTTTACATTGCAGAGTATATGCAAATTAAGGTACATATGCAAAAAAGGGCACTGAACTGCACAGAAGTATGCTTCTTAAATAACTTCAGGGGCAGCCATCAAGCATTTACCACCACTGTGGGTGTGTTCAATATGCTTAAGTTCCTTTCAGGTACCATTCAGGTTTCTCATAAAAATTGCAGGACTTTGGGCGTTACAGGGAAAAAAGGTTCAGGATCAAGATCCTGTAGTCCACTGACCCAGGTAATCACAGCTAGAGCTGCTCACAGCAACTCCTTGTGAGTTACTGTTCCCAAAGGTTTTGTTGGACAGGGCTCTCTCATGTTATGAAAATACCAAGAGGGGGGTACTTTCATAAGCCCCAGAAACACATCTTTTGGGCCATGTTTCTGTGAAAAATAATATATGACATGTAGTGAAACAGTGTCCCAAAAGAGCAAATGTGCACAATGATGTAACAGCGCAAGTTCTTTCTATCAAACAGCTCTTGATAATGACTTGGGACAAAAAAGTGTCAAAAAACTTTGGGGAGTTGATGTGAAAAATAACACATAAATAACTTCTAGTTAAAAATACTCTGATGCTATATATATCCACTATTCTTTTATTCTGTTTTGATGGTTTTACACGAGGTGTTTTTTCTGAGGACTGGAATTGTGCCTTCTTTGAAAATTCATTATGAATATTTACTCATCAAGGTTTTACGAGGAGTATCTTTGAAGTTTGACCTCCATAATGACTATAAAAAGTCCTGAAAAGACAGAATCTAATCTGAGTGTTTTCAGAAGTTGCACAAAGATACAGCAACATGGAAGGATTGAGGTTAATCACAGAATTATATAGCCTTGTAGCCTTCCTCACCCATTATACCAGAGCAGGCTGCTACAATAGAGATGAAAGAGATTTCCTGAGTGGTATTAGCTTCAGTGTCAGCAAAATCAGCACATTACATGCTGGAGAGGAAGGTATTGCTGAAGTGGTCAAGATACTAAAGAGCTAACAGATTTACAGAGCTGCATAACCAGGTTTTTACATCAAATTTCTGGACTGACAAGATGTGCAAATCCCTGGAATGCTTTCATTGGAACCAGATGGTACACAAGACAGGAAATATCAAGTGTGAAACCATTAAGAGAAGGAGTTCAAATACCAGCCATTGAGGTGGTAATATCTGGATGTTTAGTAAGCCTATGTGGAAAGAAATTCAGAAGTCTGTTTGGGGCAGTATTTAATTTTCAGTTTAAAGAAGCTTATAGATGATGGAAAAAACCCATTCACTTCTTGCAGTAGCAAGATCAAGTAAGTTTTTTGTTGTCAAAACAACCATTTCTTTAATGAATAGCACCTTCTATATTTGAGTGTTGAAATTTTCCATCTCTTTGATGATTAACAGAATGAGGCTGATAAGTCTGTCTTTCAGCTCCATAATGCACTCCCAGACCTTAATGTGGTGGCCTCTTTTTCCCCCAATTCATTCAGAACAGTGAAACCAGAAAATTTTGTTCACTGTAGTGTCAGCACCAAGTTTAAAACTGTGTATTTAGACTGGTATATTTAAAACTGTTAATGGAAAGAAACCTTATTTCACAGTGTTCTGGAAGAAGAAGTTTGAGGTGATATGAATAATTTTGCTTCTGTATTTATGCCAGTTTACACTGCTGATAACAGTAGCAATCCCTTAACTCCCCTCACTCAATGCTTGGAACTTAAGAACACTTGCATGTATTACATGACAATTTCTGTTGACTTTCTCTCCAGACATCAAGGTGTGATGAAAATTGTTTCATCAGCCTAAAATTTGACAGTCATTAGTCTGAGCTTCATACCAACAAGAACAGGAAAAGTGATGATCAGAAGTGCAAAGTCTTCCAGGTACGTCTGGCACACTTCTATTTCATGTAACTTCTTGAACTTGATGCAATGTGGTTCCTTTGGGGAGCTCCTTATGTAAGAGAGACCTATTTTCTCTTTCTTTTCTTTTCTTTTGGAATAATAATAAAAAAAAAATTTGGAAAGAGTATTGTCTGTTTTACAAATGGGATGCTAAACCAGCAATCATTCACGTAATCTACCACTGTAGATTTGGGAAGTCAAAAAAGAGTCTGAGTCAGCCAGGTCTCTGAGGTCTCAAATTGCATTTATTTTCCTAAAGTCATGCTGAGCTCAAAAGGAATTTAGCTGCCTAAATAATTTTTCTTAATTTTGTCGGTAAAATCTCCAGACGTTTTAAAAATTGTGTTCTAGATAATGGAAGAACTACAATCTCTCTATATTTCTATATAGAACCATAACCTTTTTATATTAGCACATAAAACCATCTGTAGATAAGATGCCAGTAGTTATTTGGATAGCAGTAACACTATCAGACAATACATCCTCTGTTGCAGTTTCGGGTAAAATAATCCCCTTCTCCTAACTAATGCAAATGGAATTTTAAAATTAAATAAATAGACCTCTGAGGGAGAGTTTTAATGCCTTGCTTGGATATGCTACATTTCTCAATAGGAATCTGAATGTGAAGCCCTTCCCTGTAATGGATGGAAACAATCAGAGACACAATGAACAGAATGATAGAAAGAGACAAGCTTCTCTAAGTAACTGGGAAGCAAAGGGTGCAGGGAGAAATGTTTTGTTGTCTTAAAGTTGGTTTGAAGCAGTTTTTGAAAACATTTTATGCTTTAATAATATGGCTGGGGGAGTGGGGAGTTTTTGCCTAGAATAAAACTGGAAGAATGATTCACTGCATGTCTGCAACTGTTCCTTGATCCCAGTTAAGTTTGACACAATATGAGTCAGCAGGGGCTCTTTGAGATGTCCTTGACCTGCCCTGTTTTGATACTGTTGCAGTACGATCTTTACCCAAGGCTGGAAACTGGCTCCCAGCATTGCCTGTGTCAGTTTTTCCTACCCACTATCAAATACCACCAGCTTCACCAAGAGAAGGGATCTATTACTACATCCTATGATCTCTGCACTACAGCTGTACTAGTCTATACTTTACTGTCCATGTCCAGGACCCCAATATTCTTTATCATCTCTCTGTAGCCAAGATAACAGATGTTCCCATAGAGACTTTGGGGCACAGTGTTGAAGATGAAGATTTGGAGTGGCCAACATAGCCTAAAAAAGGACAGCTGTCATAACCAGCAGTCACGCCATGGGAAGGTTTTGTGTGTCATGCTTGGAGGCTCCTTTATTCTCCTTGAATATTCATGTGCTCTGTGCTTAAGTTTAAAAACCAGTTCTGCTTCTAAAATGATATGATGTAATTTGGGGACGTGACAAAAAATAAGGGAGCTCTTCCATGTATGGTGCCATGTTGCAATCACATCTTATATGTCTTTGTCTTGTTTGGTTCCAAGATTGCTCAGTCTCTGAGCTTCTTCAGCTTTCTATCTGGACTTGGCCCACAACTCCTTAGACAACTGCTACCACATTTAAATTTTTGGCTAATGGACAGGCATCTATCTTCTGGAGCCTTCTTCCAGAGACGCTCATGAGCAAATGGTATTGGGAATACTTGGAAGCACATTTGATTGTTGCTCTGGCTATATTTATGCAGAATTAGAATATTTTACAGTAGTTCTCATGACTTCTTTCGGTTGTATACCTACATCTAGTTGCTTGTTGATTTGGGTTTTTGTAGGGATGAGACAGAACTGTTAATGAACCTCCTACTAAAGTCTTATCTATACTGCAGAGAACGTACTGCTTGCTGCCCTGCAAAACAAAATAATCAAAATCATTTATGAAAGCCATTTTTCTCCAGATTTAAGTACCAGCCACCACCAACAATCAAAAATATTTTATATATACGGCACATGATCTTCTTGGAAGAGAGATGTTAGAGAATAACATTACCAAATAATTCAATGTATGTAGAAGCAAGATTTACCAAGAGGCACAGCAAGTCAGCAACAGGTCTGGAACAGAGGGCATGGTTTTTATGCAAAAGCAAGTATGGATTTGTCTTCCAGACTTCACTCCAAACTACTCATTTTAATGTGCACTGATGGATAGTCCAGATAAGAAAGTTTTCAAATAAATCCTCATGTCTGTAGTCCTTGCTCTGTAGGTATTGACTGTAAGAAGTTGACACTTAAAGTAAGACCAGCTTTGGGAATACAAAGTAAGGCGTTTAGGAGACATTTGGTAGATGCTTAAAGAATTCAGCAAAGCTCTTCAGAGGAAAGATTATCTGCTAAAGTTTTCACTTTGCAAAATCTTGTGCGTAGTTTTCCATGCCAGTCAGTCTGAGTAAGCAATATCTGGCAGTGATATCACCTGGAAAAGCAATGATTAAGGGGTTAGTTAACAGCCATGTCAATCACATAAAATCATTGCTGTTGGTGATCACAAGTTTCTAGGGCAAAGCAATGGTTTTGTTTCTCAGCTCTTTACTTTGGACTGATTTACCATGATGCACTTAATCTACACCTGATGCTTTTCCTGAAGTGGAAGACAGCACAGGATTCAGATCACAGCTGGGTACAGAAGGCAAGATCTTTCCACGGTACATCACATCCATCTGCTGGGAACCAAAACACTCATCTGCTGAAAGTTCTGTAGAGTTTTGTAATACTGAGTTTTGTTTGTAAAGCCTGTAACAGGGCTGTAATTATTTATCTTGGTCTCTGGCTCTTCCTGTGGCATTCGTTTTACAGTCATGGTGAGAACTGCATTCCTGTTCACTGATAAAGGATAGAGGTTTTTTTGTGGAGACAGGGAAAAATCCACTGGCATTTGGCTTTCTGGCTTTCCTGAAGGTACAGAGTAAGTGTTGCATCTGATGTCAGGCTATACAGAAATGCTTTAGCTGCTGTTTCTTTGATTTATTATTGATTGAACAAAAAAAATGTGTCTCTAGAACAGATAATTTATTTTTAAAAAATCAGCACAAAACCCCCATGTTTTTGAAATGCTTATGTAAAGGATTTTTATTGTTCTTTTTTGTTTTTAATTGATTTCAAAATTTACAATCTTGAAGGCTGACACTGAGCACATCCTGCCCTGCCTGAGTTTACACTGCCTTGAACTTCCATCATGCCTTTAAAAATGAGGGAAAAGTATATCAGTTTCTACAGTCATGCTCTCTTTCATTCAACAACTCAAACAAAATTTTTTCTAAAAATGACAAATGCATTGTTATTTAAAAAATAGATATAGTAATTAATTCCATTTTGTCTGCTCACAACTTGTAGATTTAACACTCTTTACTTAAATTCTCTTTAAAATCTCTCAGAATTATAATTGTAAAAGGTTAAATCTTTACCAAAGCATGGTCTTACAAGAAAAATTGAGGTCAAATGAAAAAAAAATTGTTCCTATACTGCAGTCTGGGATTCTTGTACTTCTTCAAGCCCAGCCTCCCATCTTTCTACTCTTCTAGAGCTTTGAGAGAAAAAGATTGGAGTACACCAAGCTAGTACTTTGGGAAAAGTTCTTTTAACCTTTAAGGTAACTTTACCAGTGTTGTAATTTCTGTTCTCTGAGGTCGTACTATGTACAGTTTGGGCTCCCTG
>VZTT01075786.1:12891-27231 GCA_013400855.1 Buphagus erythrorhynchus
GTCCAGAATATTTTAGTCTTTAGAACTTTGGAGTTTATATAAATGTGTGGCGTTTGAAGGCTTCAATCTTCTTTTCTTTTCTAATTTTCATTTTATAACTTAAAAATTTGATATGGAAACAGTCAAAAAATGTCTAGTTTTTACCAGCCANAATATTAGTTAAATACTCTGAGATATAAGAATGAAGTAATGACTTTCACTGAACTTTCTTGCAATTTACATCAATGTAAGAAGATAACCGAAACCAAGTCCAGAATATTTTAGTCTTTAGAACTTTGGAGTTTATATNATTTATTGCTCCCCTAGAACACTTTGTTTAGGCAACTTGCTCTTTAACACAGGTTCTTGAATGTTTTATAAGGGGAAAATATTTACAATTATAACATTTAAGGATCCTGTACTATGCTAACACTATATATCAATGTATTGCTGTGATTCTGCTGTTGTTCATGCTCACTCTTTCTTGGCACAGGAATGGCCTCTGGTATGCAGAAGGAATTACTCCACATTCAAAAAATAAACCTGTTTTGCAGTGTACACATTGTCTCTTAGGAAAATTTGCTTATCCACTGCATAACTAGATTATCTTGCATATACCTTGTTTGCTGAGGTCTTCACATTACTTTTGAAAATATGTCTGGAAATTATGTTCTGATCTATATTTTCTTTGTTAATGAAGCATTTATTTAAAAAGAATCTTTCTTGTGACCTGAGTGTCATAGAATAAATGGTCAGAACTCTTCACTGCGTTCTGATGTTCCTTGTGTTTTGCCAGTACATAGCCCTGCTTTCACTCACATGACACTTAATATGCTTACTTGTGTGATAATCCTGCACACTCCAGGCTCCTGCATAGGTATCTTTGATCCCTTTAGATGTCTGCAGTAATTTATTATATTATATCATATCACAATATGCTTTAAAAACAGAGATTTTAATCAAACAAGCATATATTGCATATATATATATATAATTTTTTAAGAACAATACTTATTTTTAGGTATTAATCCAGTTAAACTAAAGCTTTCTTTTCTCTCTTGATCATAGTGTTTAATAAAAAAAAAATATATACAGCACTTCACAAGCCCTACATGTCCAGCCAGGCTTGTATATTCAAGCATAAATCAGATATGAATAATAAAGGCTCTGGCTCCAGGCTGCATAGGCTGAGATTGAGAAGACCATTCCATGAATGCATAGGTTTTATGTAATTGAAACTTTTAACTAGCTCTTTGTCAGTTGCTGGACCACTTATCTCGTGCAGAGTCAGCAGATTTGGAAGAAATACTTTTGCTCAATACCTAACAGATGGTACCACTTAAGACAAGGCCGACTCAGCACTGGGGCTACAAATATTTCAAAAGAGATTGTAAGATTTTGTTAGCTTTTACTTTCTTAGCTCACAACATATTTTTACAAAAATATGGGGGAAAATTACTTCTGTTTCCCGAAGTGGACAGAAGACTGTGGATATTAATCCTTGGAAGAGGCTTGTTGCTTTCCTTGCAATGATTGCTCTTCCCTTTCTCACACCAAGTATGCGTCTTTGCCCAACAACATTCTACAAATAAGAATGAAGATTTCTTGTGCAAGAGCCAATTATTTAGATCTAGCACATAACCAATCATGACAGTTATTAATGACAACCATGTACAGCAGAGCCACAGAACTGGACTGACAGCTTATCTCTGCACCCATGAAAGAAATACCTCCCACGTAAGAGAACCTCACTCAATAAAGAACAGACAAAAGAATGGGGATTAAAGAAGGATTACACTTCCAAAACATCACGAGAAGCCTCGTATTTCACTGGACATTATCTGAAATCCAGGCACGCCCTCTCCTCTGCAGCTGACATACTTGCAGACAAACCAAATTAACTCTTTTTCATTCTCTATTCTGTGGGTTTTTAGAGAGAAGATTCTGTGGGTCTAAGATTGTGTCTCACAGTGGATTGGAAACTTTATACCAGAGATTCTTAAATGTTTTTCTAACAAAAAACAATATTAATAAATGATGAAATTGATAACTAACAGATATTCCTTAAATTGTCTTCGATTATATATTTTTTTAATTCTAACAGCTGGCTTCATAAAGTGCAAGATATACATTCATTATAGTGCTGGCTCACCATCAAGACCATTTTTCTTCATTCCTACTTTTGCAGTTTGGAACGTGTCTCATAGAAATCCCATGGGACAAATCTCTTCTGCACTTGCAAACTCCTTCACTTGCAGCCAGATAATACAAGCATGACTTTCTGTCACATTAACACATTGGTTAAGTTTTCATTTTAATATAATGGAACACAAGCAATTCTAGCCTCAGGGACCATGTTAGGAATGTCACTGATGGACTTTTTCCTGTTTTATCCCTTGCCTGTACTTGTTTATCTGCTATCTTTTGCATGTAAATTTTTGGTTACATCATCCCAGCTTCTTATATCACATTTATATGGCATAACATACACCTTGCTCAAACTCCTATTCCCCTAGCTTCACTGTCAAAAAGACATTGATTCAATGATGAATCCTAAATAACTGAAAAAAGAAGAAAAGAGTATATTATATTTCCAGTTCTAAGAACAGCCTTACAATATAGGAGAAAATCATATCAAAAGCATGTTAGAGAGAGAGTAAAGTCCCTTATAAAAAAAGGTAATCTGTGGTCACATGGCTAAGACTGACTCAAACAGCTTAAGGGTGTATACCGTTCTAACTGTGAGCTTTAAGTGCACCTAGATACTCATGTTACTTCATGAGTCCCCATCAACCCTATAAAAAATTTAATTTTTCATGTATGCTGTGAAATGAGGAAGATAATGTTAGAATGTCTCATGTTTGCTATCAGATAAAATGACTTTACCTCTATATCTGTAAAGTTATGTAGTTATTTCTCAAGTCCTTCCTATACGAAACAACAACAACTTTTTATCCAATTGAATGTTTTTGTTTAAGTTTCAGTTACTTGGCCAACTTGAAATCTGTAAGATCTCAGAAAATGGCCATTCCCGGTAAATTAATATAGTGTAGACTAAATGTCAATTTTGTAAACTTAAACACTTCCTAAAAGCAAGTAGAGTTGATCACTACTAGAGCGGGGATTACTTATTTATCTCTTCTTCTGCTGTCGTAAAACTTTTCAAAGGTATAAAATGCAATTCAAATCTCAGCATGTAGCTATCACTTCATCAGAACTGAGAGTGAAAAGCTCAGTGATGACAAATTCATTTTAGACCTTCTTTAAATGGTTTCCTAGAAAGGACCTAGGATGAAAGTCAAAACTGAATTTTAATTTTCAATGGTCATCTTTCAAAGACGTCCTAATTACAACAAAATAATTAAAAAATCTTCCTGGTTCCAGCCAGGAAGAGGTTAATTTTTGCAGTAGATCCTTTTCCAGAAGGAGCATGGCTAGGGCCTGGTGGTTGTTCTGTATCACCTCACATCATGCAGAGTGGGCAGGGAAGGAAGGAATTCCTTCTGGCAGGTAAGATGAAGCAATTAGCAGGGATAAGGTCCTGTACTCTCATGGTGGGCAACCTTTGTGAATCATTTGCCTGTCTTCTATGCTCTCTTATTAATATTGTTGCTGTTACTGCTAATTTTCTTATCTAATTGCTGTTTCCAGTAAAATTTTACTATCTCAAGCCCTGATCTTTACCTTCTGTGCCTCCAGTTCTCCTCTCCAGCCTGCTGCAAGGGGAAGGGGAGGGGGATAGGAAAGTGAGTAAGCAGTACATGGTTTGGAGTCTGTCAGTGGGAACTCTAAACTGGGGGCTACTATTCCTAAACCATGACATGTGGAATGCATTATGGCCGTGATTTTCAAAAGAGGCTAGGAAGCCAGAGATGTTTGGGGGAAAATATGAACATATTAACAATTTTGAAGTTTGGTTGTTCTATACCTTAGGATGCTAGAAGAAAAAAAGTATGATATTAGGTTCCAAGGAAAATATCATATGTAAACAACTAGTCATTTCTAAAAACCTTGGCCTGATAATTTAAAGTCATAGTCTGATCAGAAGGCTTGGCCTTCTTTACCTCTTCTTTTGCTTGTTCATACAGGTGGTTATCTTGCACTGCAGCAAACACATTGTACTTTTAATAGATGAATAAGTGAGAAAAATTACATCAATGTAAAATAAAAAGTTGGTGGAGATTGACTTAGATGAGGATTCAGAGGGCAAACATCCAAGAACAGCAAATGGGTACAATCCTATGGAAGAGCTGACCTAGTGTTTCCTTGTTGCTAAGGTGGATAAGCCAAATGTCACCACTCCCATTCGTGCTCTCTCCTTTATGATTTTGGTTACATGTTCTTGATCTGGCCTCCATCTGACTGCATAATGAGCCAATGCATTTGAGTCAATTGTCAGAAAATTACTTAGTTTAGCTTTGGTTTTGCTGAGTTACCAAGGTGAACTGATCCAGGCAGGTCAGGCAGTGTCTGGATGCAGCCCAAACAAAAGATGTGCATCACTCAGCTGGAAGGGAGGCTGTGGGAATGCAGATGGAGGGAGGGATGGCTGCAAATGGAAGGAAGGGAGTAGGAGGGACTCTTTTGATGTTAGGGAGGCTGTAGGAAAATGCAACAGGGTGGTGACACACTAGCCATCCTTCTAGATAAAAACTAAGTAAATGAAATGCTGGCATCTTAACTTTATATTTAGTCTATTATACTACTTGAAAACAGATGTTGAATAAATATGTATACAGCAACTTATAGAGCCTTCTAAAAAAATGAAGACTGAACAAGATAAAATAACCATATATCAAAAGCTTTAAGGGAAAGGATTCTTGAGGCTATAATTCCCTTGTAAAAATTCCAAAATAAATGTTTGTCTAAAAAGAAGAAAAAGAAATTTATAGAAAATGTTGAAGGTTTTTCCTCAGATTTACAATATAGCCTGATTCTAGAGTGTACTTATCAATAACACGTAAAAGCATATAAAAATAAATTAAAGAAATTAAATAAAAAGTTAATGAAATCTACATTTTTCACATAATGGATCATCAAGGAAAATCTACTCTCTATCAATTTTCTCTACATATTGGTTATATTCTCCAGCAGAGACTGATAATGGGTTTTGTCTAATGTGACCTAATATTACCTTTTATAAAAAGTTAATGTTATAAAAAGAAAATGTTAAAACATTTTCCAGCAGATGCACTGTATTTTTTATTTACATGACAAGCACTAATTAGGCTGGACCAAGTATCAGGGTCTGAAGAATTTTTCAGTTTACTCTGAATCTCCTTACTCAGTAACTTTCTCCTGAAAACTACTTAAGATAGTCCTCCATCTACTTATCTTTAGAGGATGAGAATTAAAATTAAAGCAAAGGCCTGTACAAAATTAAAGTGTATTATATCTAGATACTTAAGTTTAGGAATCAAGCATGTTTTCTTATGAAAGCATGAAAATAGCTATATAGGTTTGGTTTGGTTTTCTGTGGTTTTTGGCTTTGCTTTTTGGGTTTGGTATTTTCTTGACAGTTTCTGACAGTTTTTTGACTAAGACAACTGGTTAGAACTTATAATAATTTTGATTTTTAATTAAATCACTACTCTGTTATATCTGTTTTCCTGCCCCCTCCCCCACCGCCTGGCAATGTTTATACTGATAATCCAACTGGACTATACCTGCCACACTTGCCTTCCCTGCCCTTTATATTCCTGGAAAAACAGTTCTAGTTTTGCAAAGATCCCTTGGAATCTCTTGGTTTTTAAAAATTCAAAGCATCAGCATGTCAGATTCAGCCAGCTCCTCCAGGAGTTTTTGGTTCATGTTATTTAGACAATCAGATTAAACATGTATATCTATAGTAGAAGATTTTTCCCATTACCTGGGAGTTGTAATGGCCTGAAAAAGCATTTCATTTTCCTAATCTGATACACATAGAGCATTCTGCTTCTTCCTAATTGGAGGACATTAACATTTATTGAGCATTAATTAATTTTTTCTGCTGTTGTTGACATCTTACCATCTGTGGCTGGTTATGAGCTTTTATCACCAAGATAATTTTATTTTGTCCCCTAGTATTCCTTATTGCCTTTACTCTATAGTTCTGTGCTTTTCCCTAAGTTCATATATGTACTATGTTCAAAGGTATACATTTTTACAAGAGTACCTACAGAAGTTATCCAACACTGGATCATCAGGTTCATAGTGTGTGAATGTTCTTATTACAGTAACTGCTAAGAAAAGTATTGCTTTCACACTGTAGTTTCATACTATTTAATTTAGTTTTATTTATAGTACCTAGAGAGGTTTCATTAAATAGTGAAGTCATTTAGAAATATTTTATATTCCATCTTTAGATCAGACATGTATGTTATACAAATAGCAGAATGTGTGCCTAAGTGTCTTGTCAATAACAGTACAAAGATGCCTTTGCAAGTTTCACTGTCTTTGAATTCAGAATCTAATTGCAAATTCAGACCTCGTTTCCAAATAATCTCTTCTGAACAGAACCAGTTAAAGTAGTTTAGTTTCAGAGATATGCAGCTTTTTTTTTTTTTTATGTTTAAGTTTGTTCACTTAAATGCATAGGTTATTTATCAACATTTCAAATCTTAAGTAAAATAGAAAAGCATCCAGCCAAAGAATGCAGATCATCTTTCCTCCCATAAATCAATTTCTGACCTCTCTGCTTGAGACTGACTCTGTCTTCTTATCTTCTGTAACTGAACTCAAACACTATTTTGTTTTCAATGACACGACTCCAAGACTTGAGCACACCTCACTCAATTCCTCACAGGACAGCCTTCTCTTCATTATAATTCTAAAGAGATCATTAAAGAGCTACAACAAATGGGAAGGGAACCCACTTGATGTCAGGGCTAAATGAAGACCATCTATGGCCGAGGGGCAGGAAGGAGCTGAGGGTATTGACTGGGCAATGGGCTCCTGGGGCTGAGCAGGGGGAGCACCGGTGGCTAGTAACAGGGCAAGGGGCTGAACAAGGGCCACGAGGTAACTGGGGTCCCATCAGCCTGACAAGGTGACAGGGCTAAGGACAGCACTGAGGACAAGGTGCAGAATACAGGAGGGGGTCATCCAGATGTGTCTGATGTCCATCTGGGGGACAGGGCTGCGGGGAAATCCTACAGCTCAACTCAGACAGGTATTGAGGGCAATGGCCTTGGACAGATTCCTGGGGCTCAGGGTTTGGGTAGGGGTTCCAGAGGAGGCTGGTCAAGATTGCTGGGAGATATCAGTGCTAGAGAAATCGAAGAGGAAAAATATGTACACAGGTGTGCTACAGGGGACTTTTTACAGATGAGGATAACAATGAAGGCAGTAACAAGTGGCCAATGTGAAGTTATTTTTGATATAGCCATCAACCTTGTTGGAAGGAACTGAAGTTTTCTACTGAAATACGTGATATTTCCTGTCCACTGACCCCAGCAAAAATTCTAAGCACCTTTCAGCACTATGGTGCATGAAAACATGATGACAATACTTAGGATTTGTATAAAACTCATGGTTGCACTAGGTAAAAATGCAGACTTACTTAAGAGGTAATTTTCTTTGTCAGGTCTTTCCTGAAAGGAGAGAAGTGATATTGGCCATCTCAGCTGCCTTCAAAATCCTATTTCTAATTATTCTGTTGTTTGATTTAATTTATATATGAAAACAGACATTTCTATCACCGGCTATTTTATAAGTGTCTCTTTCATTATTTCAGTCTGAAATAATCAAATTATGCCAGCACTATTCATGCATTACCAGACCACATTTCACCCAGAATTGCTTGTTTCAGTCTATAGTTGATAAGGAGATTCAAAGTCACCACAGATTATGCTAAATTTCCTCCCATCATCAGAAAACATATCTGCCTATCAAAGCTTTCCCTGCTAATCTGTGCTAACAGCAGAGATTTAGAACACAGATTCTAAATGGGTTGTGGACTTTACACATTTAAACCAAAAGACTGATGAATGCCCTGCCCCCCAAACTGGTACCACTCTGCAGCCTTAGGACAGGGAGAGAGAAGATGCAGTCTGACACTGCTCAGGCACATCTGCAAGGGGAACCCTGCATTATCCTGGGCTCACAAGGTCTTGGAACTGGAACTGTGGGAAATGGTAGGGGGTTGGTGGGAAGATCATGTGGAAGAGGAGGCTGATAGGCATTACTGTCTCTGCACATGTCATCTTGCACAATCTGCCTTGTAAATTTAGGAATGTAACTGATAGTTCACATTATAACTATATTCTAAAATAGAATTAAGATTGACGTAAGTGTGGAATTTTCACAAAGATTTGTTTTCTTAATTTAATTTAGAATCTTGGTCCTGAACAATTACTTATTTCTCTGTTATTGTCATTTGCAGAAAGGCTTGTAGGCCTTATAACATATTGCCTTTTCTGTTATATCAGATATTTTGGTCAAAGATATAAAACTTCTCAACTAACTGCCTCCATTTTATTATTAGACAGTCAGACCTACAATACTACTATTTTAAATGAGTACAAATCATATGGGGTTTTTTAATATATTTTTTAAAATAAATGCAGCAAGTGTTAACAAGAGAGCTTTCCAGAGAGAATGTTTTAATACTGCTCCAAGCAAGCTAGAATCTAGGGTTTCTGGTAGGGTCTGTCCTCCAGTTTAATATCCTGGATATACAATATAATCAGACCGCTGGCAAGATTGACATGGGAAAAGATAAATTTCTCAATTCAACTGTCACAGAGTGTGATTGCATTCCATATAACACATACCAAGTTCAGGACAGCTAAGAAAATCAATGTTTGTATTTCAACTGTATGAGAAAGTTGATTTTGGACATGGTAGCTAAGTGCATGAAATCCCTCATTTTTTAACTAGATTAAGCACCAAGCAAAACAGCATATACTGTCTGAGTGAAATAGCAAGTTAGAAAACTTTTGAAGCATTTCAGCTTCAGTAGGTTCAGGGGCCTTGGCATGCATAAAGACATGCTACATAAATTTGATTTATATGGGCTTTTTGGTAAGTTATCCCAAACTTTTTTAAAAAGGCTTGTAGCCTTCTCCACAAATGCATTTCTATTCCTTAAAGAAAAGGTCTCCTGACAATGTTATCACTTTCTTCCTGTGGACATGCAGAAGGAGCAGCTCTTGAAAACTGATTTTTTCAGAGTATAAAATTAGAGCTTGGAAAAAGCAGTAACATTTTGCCGTGTGAATTTATGAGATAATTCAAAGTCACAAACCTAGCTTTTGTTGCTACAATAAAATAAAAGGCAGCTCTAAATAAATAAATATAACAGGCCGCTAAAAGAAAAATGCATATAGTTAATTTATAACTTTCATTTTTCCTGATTTTTTAATTTGTTTTAGCTTTAATTGCTTTGAGTTTTGTTTGTTTTTGTTTTCCTCAGTTGGTGTTTATTCCTTTGGGNCTGTAGAGAGTTTTGTTTGTTTTGGTTTTCCTCAGTTGGTCTTTATTCCTTTGGGGCTCAGTGCTTTCATGTGCCTGAGTGAATATTTCTTGACTTCAGATGCATATGTAGTTGTATATGGGTATAAGTAAGTTGGTATCCAGAAAACTGCACTTTTGTCCCTTCCACATAAGTTGAAAAAGTCAAATGGGGTATTTCATTAAAGGATTTAGATGTATGTAGGCTACAATATGTGGGCTTTCTTCATTTTTTTTCTATTTTGTTGAATTTATTCAGTAGGTTTGCTAGAAGGATATTATTTTTAAAAAATATTAATACATCAATGTAGACCTGTATGAAAATTAAAACTCAGAGAAAGGTTGACCACAGGATATGGTTGAAATTTATCTCTCAGACACAAATATCATACCTCTGATCTTTCTAATATTTTTATCTCACTAGTTCTCCAGAAATGAAAAAAAAAATACATTAGTAAATTCATGATAACCAAAACAAAAAGCATTTCTTCTCCAATTGTTTCATCTTTGCAAAGTCCATAGTCCTTTAAAAGAAATCTCATTAAATCCCAAAGGAAATAAATTTTTAAATTTTTTTTCTTTTAAGGCCACCTGTTATATTGTCTTTCCAGTTCAAGTCCTGATACTGGGCCATATTTAAATTATCACAGCTTGAAGTTTCTTTTAAAATTTCTTTGAAAAGTTTGACTCACGACTGCAAAATAACTATGTCTTGCAACGGTGTTCTGATTAGATGTATCCTACCACACTTGTAATGGTTTTGGATGGAAGAGGAATAGAATTTTCTTTAATTAAATGCTGAGGATTATAAGAAATGGAATAGAAACTCTGCAGGCTGGTTTATGATGTTTTTATTCATTTTGTACAGTGCTTGACTTTAATAGTAATAACTAAAGTACAGGTCTGGAACATAATGGGGGTGCTCATGTGCTGGAACAGGGCCAGAAGCGATAGGATTTGGTAGGCTGTAACTCCAAGGTACTGTCCATAGTATCTTTACAGCTGCTCACTTCAAACAGTGTTTGGTTAATGCATTTCCACCCAAGTTTGTTGTGAACACTACTTGTATTTCTGTCTAGCAACAAGAAAGTCTGTCCGTGGTGCAACTGAGAAACAGATTTAGGAAAGGAAATTTTTTTGCGGACATGAGAATACTAAAACCTTGGCAAAGTAAATGCTCAACTGCAATATCCTTGTTACCCTTTCATTCAAACCAGGCCTTCAAATGCTGTCTTCTATCCCAAATCAAAGTGATCATAGACAATCTAAAGTCTAAGAGTAAATCACTTTAAAGTCTAGGTATCCTAAAAATAAACATACAACTGTCCCATGTACATGTACACTTTTTAAGCATGCAAAGCCTATTCTTTTTTAGCAAGGCAATTTTACATTATTATCATCTGTCAAAGAAGATCCATATTCAACATGCCATGTATTGATTACTTCTTAGTCTGTAACCCAGTTAAGACACTAACATAAGTGTAAGTAGCTCCTTGAAATGCCTAGAAGTACTTATATTAAATAATTAATGAAAGTTGTTGTAGCTGAATTAACTAGAATTTAAAGGGCAAACTGAAATACAGACTCCAATATTAGTAAGGTAGTGAAAAAGTTGGCCACAATGTGATGGCAAAACTAAGTACTTTTTTTTTAATGTCTTTCAACCATTAGTGGAATACATTAAAAAGAGGGGATAGTTTGAGCCTGATGCATTCAGTGTGCACCTAAATGATTTAGAGGAAGATAAAACTATTGCTCTCATTTCCATGTCTCCAGGTAACACTAAAGTATTTGGACCAGCCAACAGTACAAAATAAAGGGATCTAAGCTGGAGAGATTTAAATGGAAACAATATATAATGAGTTTACACTTATGTAAGTTCTAAAATAAAGAGAATACACTTAATAATGGTATTTTATAGGAGACACAATAGAGAATGAGCCAAAACATTACCAGCACAAAGTATATATCTCATAGAAAAGCAAAATATAGGGGCATGCCAAGATGACAAAAAAGACATTTTTACTTTCAGCAAAAGAGCCAAAAGTTGAAGTAAATTTTTCACAAGGCCTTAAGGTGACTATGAAAATACTTCATAAACACCTTAAATGGAATATATAAACCACAGATCAGAAGGGCTATCCAAAAACGCCCCCTCATCTCACTTCTAACTTGCTTAAAAGCTGCTTATGTTTCCTGGCAAGAATTCTTTTAAAAACCTACAGTTGTATTTCTGTACTATATTTTCTGTACACACCCAGGATTGGCACCCCATCTCTGTCTTCCACCTGTGGCTGCTTGTGTTACAGAAGCTTGGCAGCTCTGTGCCTCCCTTCACTAAACACCCTCCTGAGACTCTGTACCTAACCTTACACTGTATCCAACTCAAAGCAGAGAGGTCTTGTAAAACCAGCCCAATTTGGTGGGTACTGACCTAGAAAATAGAAAACTTCTTCCTGCTGTAAGAAAGAAGAAAGTGCTTTGAATAATAACCTTTATATTCAAGGAGAATACTTGTAATTACCAGGCTGAGAGCTTTTCTAAGTACCGAAAAACAAGTGCCACCCTTTCCTGCTTCTGAAGCAGAGAGACCTGTGCACCCCATAGGTTGCAGAAGGCTTGCAGAGAAACTGCTGAACGAAATTTCTTTCCTTAACTAACGATAAAGCTAAAGCTTAGATTGTTTGTCTTAGATTTTGAAGTGTCTCAAAGCCCTTGAAATCCTCAACAGCACTTCACTGGATTTCAAATTTTGACTAAGCCTTCAGGTCCCTAAAGTCAATGGCTGGCTTATTGTTTAACCTTTTGTATTAACCTAATTTTAAATACATAACCAGATTCAAAAGTGCCTTTTCTGGAGAAGTAGGTACTAATCTCTATTTATAGCTCTTCTGCACTTCAGATTTAGGCTTACAAACATCTAAATTCTGAAGAAGTGAAACTTTTAGACTTACTGAGGTCTACAGTCAATATGAAAGGTATAATACTGACTTAAAGTCAGTCCCCATGACTAGTCAGGAAGTGGAAGACCTAGGGCTAAGAGCTATATGCCTTAGCTGCAGTGGATTTGAATTTAACGTGTTTGTAGTCCAGGAAATTATATGTGCCACCAGCAAATAATGATGATTTTCTGTCGTGATGGAAGTTTAAGAGTCTAATGGGGACAAAAAACCATGAAAAAGTGACTTGGAAAGGAAGAAAGCTATTTCTTTTTGTCCTATATGTGGTACACTGAAGCTTCCCTTGACTGGCATTCAATCACAGTAACTCCTACATTCCTGCTGTATAGGGCTTCATTTACAGGACTGAAGCAGTTCCCCATTTTCTTCTTTCAGTTGGTTCCCAGGTTAGGCTGCCAGGTTAGGTAAAGACTGATGAGGAGAAGTAGAAGGGCATGCCAAGTTTTCAACTAGGAGTCCCTAGATTTTGGTCCTACCTGCCTTCACTGTCTGCCTGTAACTGCCTGATGTTCAGACTTAAATACAGTCTAAAGAGCATTACTGGAGGGCTTTCACCACTTAATCAGATGCCGTGACACCTAACGTACACAGGCTAGTTCAGACAGACCTAGTATTGTTCTGCTCAGACTCTGAGCTGGTCAGAACTAGAAACTGCTTAGCCACGCTGGTCTGGTGCTCTGCCAAAGCTAACAAGCTGTGGGCTTACCAGGTCAGGCATAGTGCCACAGAAAATCCTCTGTGTGGCTTATGGGTCAGAATAGCTTCTTGTAGCCAACCTCAGAGCTGACACAGAGAAACTCAAGTCTGCTTCTTCGTATGTGTGAAGATAGGTTCAGGAACTCAGCTTCTTGCTGAGCCCTTCCTTTTTTTGTCTAAACACAATAATTTTCTGCTACAGGACACACAGTGACCCAACTCCAAAGCAGAGATGGTGGATGTTTCTTTCCAAGATACTACAGGGGCAAGTTACAGTGCAATATCCTTCAGCTACCTAGGGCCTGGACTTTGCTCAGTTCTCCCACTGCATAGTGGGGTCCCAATGATGCCTCTTATGTAGGGGGCAGACAAGTTTAGCCAGGAGTCACAGCTGCCTGAGATAGCCTTTTAAAGCCATTTAGGAAACCATGTGTGTTGTGGATTTATATTGCATCTTTGAGTTTGAATATATTACATTCTTCTTCTGGCTTTTGACTTCATGGTGCTTTTCCAAAATAATTTATAAACGAATATCAACCACTTCTTATTTAGACTGGTGCTCCACACTTCTCATTTCATTCTTTCTGCATTGACAGCTGATGGAGCTTAAACAGCAGACAGGTTTTCACAAAACTAATTTTACATGATGATAGCACCCTGGAATGGTTTGCCAGTTTCATTTATGCTTCAGTGTCAGGGAAGACCAGAAAAGAAAATACAAGTGACTGCATTCTGGAGGCAAGGTTGTATCACAACTGCACCTTAGAGTGGCCTTAACAATTTGGGAATGCTGTAAAAGTTACAATTCCATATGAAATTCTAGACATCTAAATTTAATGGCTAAATTATGAAATCAGTTTCTTCAGGCTAAGATATAAGCAACACAGAAAAACATACCCTTTCACATCATTATCCAGAATAGCAAGCAGATACATAGGCTTTGAGTTGTCTTTTGGCAAATCCCAACTCTTCATGAGGTCTAGGAAATTAAGACTCCTGATGTAACTATGTAGGTGAAGGGCCTGGAATTGGAGGCAGTGAGCATTTGAATGGTCACACTGAATGTCAACTAATGGTGATTAAAAGTGGTTATACATAAGACCTCTTCCATGCAGAAGATATGAATGGCAGATTACTAAAAGGGGAGAGGCTGCTATTGTTCCAGCAAACTAGAATCCCCATCCCGTACATCCATCTTTCTTAACTTCTTCCAAAATCATTGGGTGTGAATTAGAAAAAAAAAATCTGAAAAGAAAATACTCCCCCTGGCGAG